>BJBW01004343.1:0-119427 GCA_004320125.1 Scolopax mira
AGGTTCCTTCCGGCCCAGATGATTCTATGATTCTATAATCTCAGCAGCTATAACTTTAGAACAAGAAGTCTTTTTCGTTTTGTTTTTAAGAGAGACAGATACTGAAGTTGCTTACCTTACTGAAGACAACATATGCCAAAATGTCCATGGTAGAGACTGGCTAAGAAGTCCTGTCTGCCCTTGCTTGTTTGTTCTTCCTTAATTTCCCTCAATTGTGCTCATGTAATTCACATGAGGAGCTGGCCTGCTCACTGAAATAATTTGTTAAAAATTCTCTCTTCCAACCCCCCCCCCCCCCCTTTTATGGGGGTGTTTTAAATTCAAATGGGTTCCAGGTTGCAGTGTTCAGGGGATGTTTCACCCCTCACTTGTCAGTTGTTTGCAGAATGCTTCCTGCTTCCCTTGCAAAGTGCTTTGAAAGGTGTTGCAGAGAGGATCCGTACTTTTTATAGCTGTGTTGAGAAGGATGCCTGAATTAGAGTTGTTCTGGCAATGAGAAGTGAAATTTGGTTTATTGTAATAATACTTTTGAAAATCATATTAAAGAAAAACAAAATATACCACCTATAGCAGTCAATAAAAGGATATTTTGATAGATTTCTTTTAAATAAATTAAGCTACATAACATTAGTGGTGAATACTTTACTAGTGGTGAATAAAGACTTTATTGAAAATTATAAGGGCTGTCCATTTTTCATTATGATAAAAATACATAAGCATTCAAATGTGTTTCAAATCTGCTTAGTGCTGATAAATAACAAGTATGTCTGACAGATGTCAGATGTTAATTGATCAGCATCTTTATCAGGATGAATTTCTAGGGAAATAGTTTATTTAAGAGTATGTTTCAGTAATTGCTTTTCCAGGAAAAGTTTTGGTTTGAGCAACACCCTTCTCTCTGCTGTCAGAGTTGATAGAATGCAAAATGAGCCAAGTGAAGGGTGGCAGCTGGAAAAGGTTAGAAATTCCTAACATTGTATTGTGATAGAGATTCTGACTATAAATCATTAATCAGTTACCTAATTTGATTCACACAAGGGCATACACTGATCATGTACTTAACTTTGAGAATATGCATAAAGTTTTTAGGAACTGGGCTTAGATCATTGGTAAGTTTTTCATGATGGGAAATATTAAAGGCATCAAACTGTTTGAATCAGAAATCAGAGCAGAAAAATGTGTTGATAGCTCTAAATGTGTAACCTAACGTATCAATACTACTGTAAGCAATATAATTGCAGTGGATGTAGCCTGGAGGCAATGACAGTGGTAATATGGCAGTTGAGGTTATTCATTCCACTGTATAAATATCCCTGTTGAACTTCACATTCAACAAAACATTTCCTATGGAGGTAAATTTCAGGTTCTTTTCATTTTTTTGACAGCTGTATGAAGAGAACTTCCCTATTTATATTCTTTAGGCAGGAAAAATAATACAGGTAAAATTCTGTGCTTCATACTGGTACTTTTTCTCTTGGAGCATTTTTAAAACCTTTTTTCTTTAGAATAGTCTTAAAAATACCATCTCATAAAATAAAATAACTGTCTGGAATTCCTTGAAGCTCATGGTTTGGCTTCTGAAGTTTTTAAACAAATAGACTGTCAGAAATCACTGCGGATTCACTTCCAGGATTAATGCTTCATTTGCAATAGATTCTTTGCAAGATCAATACCCTGAAATATCAGAAGATTAAAGGTGTATCATATACCAGAAACACCAAACATTGTTTTAATTACTCAAATAGAAGAAAGCTGGATAATTTTTACTTGCCTATGAAGAATGTTCTGCTTAAGCCAAAACAAATTCTTTACCAGTTCTTTTAGAAAATCTGGAAGTATTTAAGTTTCTCTCCTCTGCTTATGAGACAATGCCTGTTAGTGAGCCAGTGCTACATGGGATAATACTCTTCATTTGTAACAACCTGTCATTCAGCTGGTCAGTAAGCCAATTAAGTGTGTGTGTGTGTTAATTGTTTCAGTAATACGGTTTATTAAGTTTGAGGTTTTTTACTCTGTTTGTTTGGCCTATAGGAAAAAAAACCCACAACAATCCAAGGTCTGTGCCTGCTGAATAGTTTACAGAAAGTTAAACAGTGTATCCATTCACTTCTGCTATTGTGGTATGTGAAATGCAGTCTTTTGAGCTGAATCCCAGAGTCATTAGCTATTAACTCAGGCAAGGCACCTATCGATTTCAATCATAGTTAATCATGTGACACTCCTTTATTTATGCCTGAATTGTGGTTTTAGCTAACAGCTCGTGACAGGGATTTGTAGATGGGTCACACAGGAGTGGGAGTCCCAGGAAACATTGTGGTCCCTCAGCCAGAATCCTCTGCGGTTGCCCCTGACACTAATTGCCAGACTGGGCTCTGTACCACAATTTAACAGTGAGCTGAATAAATTCCTCCTACTGCCTTAGCAGAGGGATTCAAGGATATAATCCTTCCTTTTCCCTGCCATTGGAAAATATATGAAACCCTGGTGGCAGTGCACAACTCAAGCACTGTTAGTGCTCCAAGACTGTGGAGATGGGACAGAGGCTGGAGTCTGGACAGGGGAACAAAGAGGTGATGTGGCTTGGGGTGGCCTTTGTGCACCAGCACAGGGTCAGCCAGAATTTCAGTCTACCAGTGGGAATATTCAGTACTTCCTTCAGTTATATAAAATATTGGCATAGGAGCTCAGGCACGCATGGGGGAAAATATGTGGATTTGAAACAATACTTTCAGTGTCTGTGAGTGCTTTACCCAGGAAGAACTTTGGTTTATAGCAGTACCATGTGTGCCTCATAGTGCTGCTACTGCTGAGCCTGTTTCAGCACAGTTGAGCTCTTTTATACCAATCCTTCATGACTTCTTTGCCTTCTGAACTAGTATGAATTATCTCCAAATCGTAAGCTTGTGACAGATGTGTCATTCATGAAAATCTGTCCTCTCTCTCTGTGAGGCATTTTCCAGAAGCCCTCAGGAATACAGGCTAGATTAGTTCAAAATGTGTGGATGATAGATAGAAAAGTGTAAACCTAAGCCTAGAAAATGGCATCATCTTCATGCATAGTGTGAGGTATGTGCTTGTGTTTAGTTTCCCTGCTTAATTTAGTTGTGTTGAATGGAAAGACAAACTAAAAATAGTTATGGATTTCCCCAGGTGACTTTTCCAGTCACTTGTGACTTGGAGACTGGAACAGACTGTCTGAAGGACTAATGAGTTCTTCTGAGTAGTAGGAAGTGGGGAAGACTTTTGAAATGAATAGAAATTACCTAAAAGCTTTTGAGACCTGTAGAAACAGAGATTCACTTCATTGATACTGAGGGTTTGTGAAAGGGAGGAGCATCTTAAGAAATTGTAGCTGGCAAGGAAACAGTTTGTACAGTGCCATGAGTGCTGAAAGTATCTGAAGCACTATTAGATGTATGAGAGAAATCAGGGTTTATTAGCCATAGAAGATCTCTCTGTTTTTGCTTGGCTTAGGACTTTGCAGAGCAGTCATTTTTTCTGATACATAGCTCCAAAATTACACAGATCTTACACCACTAGGAGCCCCATGTGGCAGTTGCTTTTCTCGCTGGCCAGCTCCTACAATGATCTGGATGTTAACCAGATTATCATTGATTCTTCAAGCTTTAATTCACCATAGAGGCAGTGGGAGCAGCAGCTTTAATCATTGCCAGTTTTTACTGACAGGACTACAAACCACAGTTGCCAGATGACTCAGACTTTGGCATCTTTATTTTTGCTCATGGTTTTTATATGGAAATTTTAAAAAGCTATGACCACAGAGATCATGATTTTCAGTAGAATGCAAATGCTGCAGCACCACACCTAAACTAAAAGTGGGCTTTCATCCATTTTCTTCCTCCTCTTTTTTTTTCTTTGTTTTATATGCTTTTAATTTACTACTGTTAAATGACACCTTTTCCATTCTGGGGAAAAAGGAAAAAAAGGGGGGAGGGGGGGCAGTTAATGATGGCATGTTGGCTCTCACGTTAGTGGAGTCTTGCCTTGATACACATGAGCTGCTGGGATGTGTCCTTGAAGCTTGTGACCTTGCAGAGGAACACTGGCTGTTAGGTAATGTGCCTCGCTGCCCAAATGTTCCATTTCTGAGATCATAAGGGGAGGTGCAGCACCAGCCTTTATTCCTCCCACTTCTTTTCAGAGAGAGGAGAGTTGTAAAACTGAGGCGTGAGGTGGAGCAGAAGAAACACAAATTAGTTTAGCTGACTCTCAATTACAGACACAACGTACAACTTCAGTAAGTGGATTCTTTGTCTTTCAAGAAGCAATCCAAGTTCTAGGAAAGGAATTTAGCAGCAGTTAAAATGAGTTGCTTGATTATAAAGGAAAACAGTCCTTCCTAGAGCGTGCTGAACTGGGATGCAGGTTGAGAAATCAGCACTATGTGAAGACATAACATGAATTCTCTAAGGTCTTAGGGCAGTCTCTCAGAGGAGACATTATGACTGCCCTTCCAGCTGAAAGATTTTTGAGCTTGTGGAAACTACAGAAAGATTTGTGTATCATCTAGCTAGAGGCAATTGAAAGAGCTAGTTTCAGTTTTGAAAACAGCTGAGCTGCTGCAGCAGAGGGAGTTGTGCAGAATTCCTGGTTTGTAGATCTTGATGGCCCTTGTGAATTTCCAGTCTGAGTGTTGCTTCTGGAAATGGAACTTGGTGGACTCTGACTTTCTGATCAGACGTGGTCAATCTCATACTAATCCTGTCAGTGCACAGGCCACGGGAGTGCAAGACAGCCTGAAAGACATGTGTTCACATAGTATAAGCCTGGGCCTACATCTGAAAAGGTGGGACTTGCTTTGGTACTTCCCTGTTTTAACACAGACAAATACTATCCAGACCAGGACTGTTTCTCGCCCCTTGGAACATGGGAAAATTTGTCACAGCTTCTATAGACAGTAGTGTGAAATAGACTCCTGAAGTTGCACAATAACTGAGCAGTCTCTTGTAACCTGTTTGGCCACCCTGAAACAAGTTTTAAAACACAAGTTGTGGTACACCATATAGGGGTGATGCACAGAGGTGCACAACTTCGTGAAGTGGCCCTGGTGCTAAAAGCTCTGCTTCCTGAGAGAGGCTTGCTTTCACTGGAACAGAGGATGCTCCCAGCTGCTCGCACATCCTTTGACAGATGTCTAAGCTTCACATGCAGAAAGTGCTGAGCTGCTGCAGGTTGCACATTACAATTTGATATTTAAGTGGTAAACTGATGCTGCTTTTAATTTGTTCCTGAGATATTTCAGAAGGCACCTGGGGAGTATCTGTGAAAAAAGGGCAGAGAAAATGTCTGGGATAATGCCTTGCCAGCCCTTGCCATACGAAGAGCAGAGTCTCTGAGTCACAGCCCTGATGTTGTGGGGTAGCCTGCTACCCTGTTAGTAGTCACACTGATGCTACACAGCATAACTCTGTACTTCAGAAACGTTATTGTCTCCTGGGTGTCAACATGACTAAGAGCACAATGGGAAATTTTTGTGAAGGTTGGAGGAAGCCATCAGCACCTGCACATTCAGCGTGTGTCCCAGCTGCAGGCTGACTGGGTTACCAGCCGAAGTGAGAGCACCCACAAGGCCACAGCCTGTGCTGTAGGGTGAGCCAGCTGTCTTGAACTGAAAGCAAGTGGCAGTGAGCATTTGGGTCAGAGGTTTACATGCTGTCAGGAAGGAAAGTTAGATTAGGGAAGATCTATTCACTGCATACTGAGGATTTGCACTTTAACACATTTGAATTGTTTACTGCAATTCCTATTTATATCAACATTTGCTTTGAGAGTGTTACTAAGTGCAGCTGTTGTGCACCTCTCTTGTGCTTTGTGCATGTCCATTTTATACCTAATTGACAGGTTTAGATGCATTTTTTAATGTCTGCATCTCAGAAATAAATTATAAATGGTCTTTACCATGGAAAATGGAAGAAAATTGAAGATGTCAAGAACATAACTAGTATATTGTAAGCTTCTAAAAATTATTTTATTAATTAAATAGATGTGCTAATAAAAAGCATAATAAATATATTCTTGATCAGGGAGGGGAAAATAAAAGGAACATTGACCTCAGAAATTATTGCAAGATCAATTTCAGTATTTACACGAGGAAAGGGACACTTGTTTGGAGTAACACAGACATCACTAACTTCCTCTTCAGTCATCTTATCTGTGTTACCTTCTTCACTATCTGGGCAGCGGAATGTCTCATTGTAATTTGGCAATTTTCAGTAAGTGGTCATTAAATGTAAGTGTGAAAGAAGTTAAAGCTTCTTAATAGGAAATAATAATATAGAAATCAGTCATACTTTTTGTCTTTCTTTGAGAAAGTAATCAGAAAGGTATTTGAGATCATTTATACAGCTTTTTCCAAAGTGGACAAGCACGTTTTTATGAGGAGAAATGTAGGAAATAGGTGCCAATGGTGAGTTACTACCTTGGAAATATACTCCTATGACATACTGTTTTCTTCTGTTTCTTTCTCCTTCTTTTCAAGTGGATGCAGGGAAGGTAATAATACCACCTAATTTGCTTGTGTGTGTGTAAAGAGCCATTGCAATGCACAGCCACTGTGTAAGTTCAGCGAAGAGCTCCAGTGAACCTTCAGTGTCTCGGCAAGAGGTTGACCCAACATGACTGAAAAAGAATGTTGTACTAGAAGTGATCATCATACAGTATCACTAACCAGAGTATTCTTTACCTGACTATTCCAGTGTGGCAAAGCACTTCCTGGCCTTTCCAAGCAAGAAGACTGCTGTGGAACCGTGGGTACTTCCTGGGGTTTTAACAAATGCCAGAAATGTCCCAAGAAGCCATGTAAGTGCCATTTTGTTATTCTCTAGATCAGTTTATTGCTTTTTTCCCACTCAAGTAGTGTTTTTCCTTTTTTGAAGAAAAAAAAAATTAGAAAAGGAACCTAGTAGAAAGAATATGCTATGGTTTGATTAGGGACAGGTTGCAGAAACTGAAATTGTCCTGTTTGCCAGTAGTTACAATACTCAGGGACTCGGTGCAGCCAGCAAAGTTAACACTGTTGGGTTTGGGGTTTTTTTCTCTTTTTTCCTCCTTTAAGTCAGAGATGCACTGTTACATTTTCTCAGTGCAGAAGGGATAATGACATTGAATCATCTTACCCTCTTCCAGCTGGATTTATTATTTTTAAAGTTTGTGGAGAAATGTTAAATTATAGAGGCACCAGTTACTGTTTGGAGAGAATGCAGTGACCTCTTGGGACTGCAGATGAACTTTCAAGTTTGGAGCCAAAGTTTTACAGCCTCTAAAATGTCAGTTACATTTTTTTGCTCTGTTTTTGAAGTATCTTTCTTGACAATTAGGCAATGACGAAGACTTCCTTCATTGTTTTGTTATGATTTGACATCATATTATAATGAGAAAGAAATTTCAAATTATTTGCATAATAGGTGAAGCTAGTCTCTTAAACTTTTTGTGAATTATGTTATTGTTGCACAGGAATACTTCTCTGTCATGTCGTATTTTCATCACTAAATGAAAGATGAGAAAAGATAATGTAATCTCTGTTTTGCAGATGGAGTGAATCTGCATTTAGCGGGCCAAAAATAGTGCAGGGAGTTGCAGTCATTCTTATCTAGGTCTTCTGGGCCCCTGTTATTCGTACAGATACCAGTGCTGGAAACGTATTCAGTGTTTGATTTTTTTGGAAGCATGTTTTTGTCCGCGAACCTTAATGTGGATCTAAATACAATTCCAGCAGAAAATCTGCTGTTATTCCTAACTTCTCTGATTCCTCCTTCCACAGGAGAGTGTGAAGTAAATTTATGCTGACTCAGTCTGATCTGCTAGTTTATGAAGCATTTAAATTTAGTATTTTGGAGTATGTTTATCTATGATGTGCTTCCGAAAGAGAGCCTCCTTGAGGTCTTTGAGGGCCATAGTTAATAAGACTCAGGTATCTAAATTGTCATTCCTGTGGCACATAACTGTAATTTCTAACACGCATTCTGTATTGGTGTATGAATTGTGAAATATGTCCTGATTTTATAGCTTTCTGAAACGAAGTAGCAATTTAACTAGAACTGAAATTCTTGTTCATCAGAAGCATGCAAATGTGCAAAATGTTACTTAGTAGATGTAGATGTGCCATGAGAAAAATCACAAAAGCCTGAAATGTGCTTCAACCAAAAACTGACTGGAGCTACTAATATAAATTTTTGTTGCCAAGTTCAAAGGGAAAGCCTTTTTGCTAGGTCTTCATAGCTCAGGTAAAACACTGGCCACCTCAGCCTGGAGTCCCCAACAAACAATGTGTTAATCAGACAGCTGCTTAATGCCAATATGCTTCCAAAGCATGTTCCAAAGCATGCATGTTCCATGCATGATGTTAAGAGCAAGCAAACAGGGAAACTGGGAGAAACAATGTATAAAATCCTGGTCCCCAGATGCTTCCTAGGTCGGTACAGAAAAGTGCCTGAAGTCACCCTAAAACCTCTCCTGAGAAGTCCACCACCTTTTTTCGAAGCACTGAGTAAGACTTTTTTTTTTTTTTTGATGCTAATAAGATGAGCACGGTCCCTTTATTAGGAAAGCTTAACGGCTAGCACACTTGCCAAGATGGGGCAATCGAGAGTTTCCTTATCTGCCAAAAGAATTTCTAATCTACATTTTATACCTCTGAGGAGATGCCCTAGCCCGTAAAATGTAGAAACAGTTCTTGGAACAGGACTGGGATCCCAGTCTGTTTCTCGATGTCCTTAATTACTTATATTATGAGTCATGCTTATTCCCACTGAATAGGCTGAATCTGGAATTGTTTTTTTGAATGTAACTGTATGATTTCAAGAGGAGACGGAGAATGTTGCCACTTGGAATAATCCTATCCTTGTGATTAAAGCATTCCTGGAAAGTAAGGGTTTGTGTCTCCTAGGTATAACAGGATACATTTCTCATCTTTTTAGCTGGGAGCTTTCACTGTACATTACTATTTTAAGAAGGGAGGAAGAGATGACCGCACTGTCTGTTTTCTCTAGATTAAAATACAGTGTCATCTACCACTGCATTATATCAAGAGTTTAATTTGGGAAGTGTATGTTTCAAGAATATTCACTGAATCTGTCAGGAAGTTTTGGTAGAGTAATATGTATTTTCTTAGTCTAGATTTGATTTAGGTATGAGTTAAGCATGATGCTATTCAATCATGCCATGACTTATGGCAGTTCTGCATGGGTGCAAATAGTGAATTTTCAGATTTTTAAGAGCGTAAGGTGATAAATTTGGAATGTTGCAGGAGTTTAAGTGATCTTAAAGCATTTTGGAGTTTTATAGAAGTTTAGTTTGAACTTAGGCACACAACTTGAACTTTCATATCTGTGTTAGATTTGGGCTTAAATGTCCTTTGGGCATAGGTGTCAAATTAAGCCTCATGTCAGTATCAAAGTATTATGCTTCTGTAGAGCAAACAATTTCCAAAGATAAACATCAACATGATAAGATTTAATAGAAGTCTGGAGTGGTTGTTTAAGGGTTTGTATTTCATCAAGTATTTTGCGGTTTTTTACAATAATGGAATGTTTCAGCGGTAAAAAGAGTATGTGTATATATGTATATATTGCTATATTTATATATCTATGATATTGGCTTGAAAAACTTGGAAGTCAAGTAAATTATTAGTACATAATGGGTTAACTGATGTCGATGGTAGTGTCTTGGCTGGCAGAATTAATCCCACATTAGTCCCCTGTAATTTTGACCTGTTTTGATACTTCACTGAATTGGTATTATCTTTTTTTATTGTAGTCTTTTTGTAAACAAACAGAATTCTTTTTGCTTTTATGGGTTTATGCTTCATAAACTTCATTTAAGATTGACCTGTTTTTATAATAATACATAATCAGGTTACATTTAACATGATCTTCTGCGAGACTCACGTCATCAAAATATTTAAGCATATGCTTCAGTCTCATTTGCAGGCAATTTTCCTTTCTCTTCAGTCTACTTCTTAAGGAAGCCTGTAAGTTTGCATGTGTCTTGTTCCCTTGGACTTAAATAGGGCATTGTCACTTTGTAAAGATGGACTTGCGTATTTAGGGTAATATCCACTGCTCAGTCAGGCCTTCTGTCTTGTTGCAAAATCAAGTGCCTTGGCCTGCGGTGGCTCCCATGACTGTAAGTTTACAGGTTATTCAGTATTAGCGAAATTCAAAATAGGAAATTCCAGAACAGATCTCCATCTTCGAGGGCTTCTACAGAAGATGACTTTTAAGACAAAGTGCATTTCTGTATTACCTAGGGAATGTTATGTTTCTTCAGGAACCTTGCTAACAGTTAATAATTGCAAACAGGTTGTCTAAGTGAGTAAAGGGTAAGTAATGCAGGATTCCATCCAGCTCTCACATGGATCACTAGCCATCACTGAGCAAGCTCTTTGTAGAAGGAAGAAAACAGCTGCTAGTAAGCCACTATTTCCTGCTCAATGTGGGAGTAGGAGGATGAAGAGAGAGGGAGAAGTTAAGATCTCTGACCTCATTCCACCACTGCACTTTCTAGACCAGCTGAGTCACCCTAGAAGGGAAAATATGTTGCAGCACTGGAAAAGGTCTGGCGGAGCTCATGGGCTCGTGCTCTTCCTCTGTTTTCCTCTGCCAGGCTGGACTTCAGGAGCTATTCCTGCCCACAAAAGTTAGAGAGACACTGTTGGTTTCAGTGTGAATTGAATCAGGTCTGTAATAGCAGATACAGATACATTGGGACGTAATCAGTGCAATTATGAATTTGATTCTGACAACATGAGCATTAGGAGTTTCACTGAGATTTTTGGGGACCAGGAATAGGGTAATGCATTGCGCTTTTTAAAATCTTACCTTAAATTTTGTCTGTTTTTAATATTAACATTGTGAAAAGATTGGAGCTGCCTTGAAAATAAATATGTAGCTGCTGCTTCATGGTGACGGATGAAATTTTCAAATTTGTGTTTGTATTATAATGGTTGTAGTCAATGTAAAGATGGAAAAGTATGTGTTCAAATCTGTAAGAAACCTTGTTACTGTATTTTGAATTGTGCTATTTTTGTTTAACCATTTTTTTCACTTTAAGCAATTTCTAATTTATGTTCTTATCAAGAAATTATTTTAAATAATTCACAGCAATTTGAAATAAAGCTTTCTTACTCCAAAGACTACTACTCAAGATTGTTACTTAAATTTTTCCTAAAAATAGGAAAAGCTTAAGAACTAATGAATATTTTTTGTCTTTTGTTTATCCTTATAGTCAACCAGTTGCCAGTTTTAACATAAGCTGCAGCGATAAATGTGCAATTCAGGCATTATTTGTGAAGTGACGCCAATTAAAAACATTGTCTCAGTTATTCTGTATTATTTCACAATTTATATGCCATGAAGATGGAAAGTAATATGTTTGTTTGTTCTTTTTTTGGCCTGCTGAACATTTAGAACACTCTCAAAAGGAAAACAAAACATCTGACCATATGTAAAGTATCTCTGTTGTAGCATTCAAGTTAGGAAAAACTCTCTTGACTCTTATTAAAGGCACTTGTCTGATTACACAGCCAAAAGTTTAGTCCTATATGTTTAATAAAGTACTGGGGTTTGCCAAGAGTTTAGCTTTTAGTGCATTACCATACAAAGAAGTTACTGCTCTCATTTATGATGTTATAACTGTTTAAGAATCAATAAACAGTTTTCTGTAGTCTCAAAGGCAACCTTAAGTGGGGAAGGAAACAACAAATAGAAATGAAAAGCCAGTTAACTGAACATTTTCTGTTTTGGCAAAATTGAATTCAGTCTGTGTTTTGCAGTGTTGTTATGCCCTTGACAGTTTACACTGACAAGCTAGTAAGTGGCACAGTCTTCCAAAATTCAGCAACTTTGGTAAATCGCAAATGTGCATTTTTCTTATTTTTGCCTTGTTGTAAAAGTTCATTTGCATCTCTTTTGTCTGTATTTCAAATATTTTTTAATTCAATGTGGCAGGAGAAACGGTACCTACCAGTTTTGCTTAACATTGAAGATAATTCTGCTTTCTAAAGTTGCTCTCAGTATTTAACCATCGAGTTTCCATCATGAATCTTAAACTTTTATCTTTTCCCAGCATGATAGGGAAAGATTGCTAGAGTAATCATTTGAATATTTGAGAACAACTAGGAGAACAACTATTTTTTTTGAAAATATATAAACTTGACTGGTTAGCTGAAGGCTAATTAAAGTTACCTGTACAATCTTTAATTTTAATTTCTTGACTTTTTATCTTTAACCACACATCATAAAAACTTACTTTTTTTTTTTTTTATAGTTACATAATAACGTGGCTGTCAGACTCTCTAAATAACATATAAACCAGCAGTATTTAACTGATGTAATTTTTTTTCTTCAGCTTACCATGGATACAGTCCCATGATGGAATGCCCACAAGGCTACAAGAGGATCAATGCTACGTTTTGTCAAGGTATGATAGTGCCCACAATTGATGATGTTTGAGTACCATTTTTCTGTGACAGATCCTTTGATATTTGTGACCTAGATGAAAGAATCCAGTCCACTGAATTTGTACTTTGGAAAAAATATTGAGGCTATTTTTAACTCTTTGCTAATATCGACAACTCCATAGAACGCTGGTTTTTTTCCTCTGGGCAAAAAACTTGTAAAATTTTTACATATACTCTTGTTTTCTTTGATGACGTATAAAGATGACTTCATAAGGATTTATTTGCTCTGTTTTTCAGTAAAAATGCATTGTTCTGTCTGTTCTTTTGCTAAACAGTGAACTTGCAGACTTACTCAGTTAAGTCAGATGCAACTAGCAATAGAGAATAATTTCTATAATCATGAAAGTATAGAGTAATTTGAGAACAATTCTTTTGGACTTAAGAAGTTAGACAACAGTACTATCAGATAATTTCACTGACAAGTGAAAATGGAAAAAACATGTGTTTCTGGCTGCCATATAAAGCAGTGAGGCATGTAGTTAAAGAATATGCATAGTGCAGGTGAGGATGTATGGAGTTAGACACGGCAGAAGTTGTGTTAATCTATTATATCTTCTGGCTGTAAGCATAGAAGTTATCAAAACATACAGGGTTTTGGGATCCTTATGATCATGCAGCAACACAGAAAGTCTTGGGGAATTTAGATTCTCTTGGTCTCCGGCATCTCTATCTGACAAAGCTGAACAGATGACCATGCTTATTCTTTCTGTGTATCTTGGGGTACTGAACTGAGGTGCCAGATGAGGATGTAGGAAGAAGTTTAGTTGCTTGTCTGAGTTGTTTGGCACAGCTCAAGTAGACAAGAGAAAGGAGCTCAGAGAAGATGTGAGCAACCTTCTGCTCTGGAGGGAGATTGGGAAGGAAAGGCAGAATGAGTTCAAGTGAGGCTGACACTGACCTGTGGTCAGTTTTGTTTGTCACTGTGACAGTTCAAGGGGAAAAGAAGTCCCAACAAATAGTAGTGGTGATGAGGAAAAGGAGAAAATGAAAGAGTAATTGGTGTTAAAGGATATACGTAGGCACTTTGGAAATAAAGTTACTTGCATTTAACTGAAAACTTTCAGTTAGTGTGTTGATGAAGGAACATGCAGCAGCTAGCTACATTAAGAAATGATTTTACCAACCAAAAAAATATAGTTTGTAGAGCACAAAACACAAATATCCCACTGCTGAGGGACATGTGAGCTGCTATCTGAAAGTATAAGCAGTTGAGCCTTTCTCCTGCTCAGTTCTATACCTAGTGGTTTATCAATTTGGAGGATTTTGAGAGAAAATTAGGTTGGGTCAAAATAGGAAAAACTAAATGGAGGAGAGTTGCAAATGGTATCTCAAGAGCTTGTTCCCTGATCTGCAGTGAAAGACTGTAGAGTTCTCTTGATAAATAAGAGGCATGGGGACATGTTGATGGCAACTTACTGATGATGACTGCAAAATGAAAAGGTGAAGAAGGTGAGTGTAAAGCATAGATGGGCCATTTTTTCAGGCCTCAAATTAAGCACATAGATGATGCATATATTTCAGCAAGCTATTTCCAGCCACTTCAAAAAAGATTGTCTCGTTCTGCATATTAGCTATGAGGTTTTTCAGAGACTGCAAAAGATAGGATTTCTAACTTTCAGTACAGAAAATGTCTGGAAGATGGCATGATGCATTAGTCCCTCTGAACATAGTCCAGGAGAGACAGGAGCTTTTGTATTTCCAGCAGTTGTGTGCAAACCCCACAATGGTTTCCTAGACAGCAGCAGTGCAGCTGGCATTTGAAGGTGAGTAGGGCATTCAGTTTGTTTCAAGAGATTGTACCCAGGTGTTGGCAAACCTGCTTTCATGGAAATAGCCCCCTTAACCAGGGGCTGCAGACAGTTAAAAAATGGTCTGGTGCTTGTGTAGGCCAGGAAGTTGTGACTGAGCAGTGACAGGCTGACAGAGAGGGAGAATATATGTCTCTGGGCAGGAGAATGAGAGGTAGCTAAGTCCTGCTACAGTAGCATGCAGAGATAGATCCCTACCTGGTAGGCCAGTCATTGCTTGTTGTACTGTGTTTTGATAGTTTTTCCCCTGACACATTTTTGTACTACATAACTAATACTGCAGGAAGTATGAGGCTTTAAATTGTTTTATTACTGCTATCATTATCCCAGAAAAGAGCAAGCTGTAGACTCTAAATATAACTTATAGTTGATACATGGAAACTTATAACCTAGAGTTTAATCAGATAATAGGAGTTGAATTATCCCACCAGGAGGTAGACTGTTGATGAATGGAGGATAAGGACAATCTCTTGGCTTTCTGGAGAGGACAGAGGTGGTGACTGCTGCAGGTTCCCCATAGTGCCTTATCAAGTCTTGGGTGACTTCTCTGTAATTTACTCACCAACACACTTCAAAAAGGAGGTACAAATAAGGAAGAAACTGGGAGAAAGAATACCGATGAAACAAAGCCAAGATGAAATTTAGTCTTATTGAAGTAAGTGACAAGATTTTCTTTCACAGGGTTATGATTTTGAGCGTTGTTTGAACAGTCATCAAGAAATCTAGCTTCATATGTGAAAGCTGATGGCAGGATGCATTTCAGTCCTGAAATGGTCATTAGCTTGTGCTTCTCAGTGAGTCAGGCAAAAGTGTCCTGTTTGTGTTTATCTGAAGCAGACAGGCTTTTTTAGAAGAGAAGAGAGTGGGGCTACTAAAGAAATGGGTGTCTATATCACAAACACAGAGCAAAGCAACAGCAATAGCTGTGAAGAGAAGACTGTTGAAGCTGCTAGTGGGAGAGTATTCATATTCTTGTAATAATCCTTACAGTTAAATTGGAAAGGAGTGGCGCAGCATACCCATATGCAAGTATACATTTTAATTAGATTATTCTTTGCTGAAAGAGTGTGCATGCTGTGTCCATGCTTAGAAAGGGCCAGCATTGCCAGACCAAATAGTTATGGGGATACATTTCTGAATCCCTGCCAGCAGCTAAAACAGATTGCTGTTTTCACCTAGGTGTTGTCCAACTTTCACTGCCTTTGAAAACTCAAGCCTAAAAGCCTAATTAACCTTTTGTTCTACATTGTTATTGCAGTCAAAAGTCTCCTTAGTTTACAAAGCCTATGTAGCATTAGTGTGAGTAATAACCGGATCCTGATTTTTTCTTTTCCTTTCAAGTGAGTCAACTAATGTAATGAAACATTATTCTCTCTAATATGTATGTAAGACAACAAAGAACCATCTGTGGGTATGCTAATTCAAGCAGTTAAGTGTAATTGGTATCGAGAAAGCTTTTTTCTCCCTCAGTAATTATCTTTTCAATGGGATGATTTATTACATGTACACACATGCATGCCCTAAGGCTGTCATTAAAGCCGAAATACAGCTTATCAGAGTTGCAGTTTCTTTGTCCGAATCCACATACAGTGCTAATTTCTGGTTCCCTGTTTAGAATGATACTTACTGTTTCTTTCTGCTAATGGTTTTCTTGGAAAACTGAAATAGAATTTAAAAAACAGCTGGTTAAGAGGTTGGATTCCTTTTTCAGGAAGCTAACATATTGCCAATAGAGCACTTTAAAAATCTTATCTTGAAGAACTGGAAAAAATACCTGAACGCTTGCTGTTTTTCAAGGAAGTAAAAAGTTGTGCGTGGAAGTTCTTGAAAAGTCTCTATACACTTAAAATTAAATGTATATGAGCTTGTAGAAACTATGTTGATGGATCAAGTTCTGTAATCATCTTCTCTGGGGACTTCAAGCTTTTTTCCATTGGCTTCATCATGATTTAAAATAAATTTTAAAGGTATATTCTCCCCTCCTACATTTGTCCCTAAAATGCAGTAATAAATTTGTTCTCTCTGCATGTTAGACATATATTTTAATACTTTAAGTAGTAAAACAGCCTAACTTCATAAGAAATGCTATTTAATGTTACTTAGCTGCTAAGTTAACAACCTTTTTTCAAGGAAGTTCTTTTGTGATGATCATATTGAGAAATAAATGTATCTCCAGAAATTGGGTTGGGTTGCTGTTTGGACATTGATTATGTGTTTGAAAAGTGTGGCTCTGCAAACTTGCGTTCCAGTAAATTCCATGCAGAAGCACAAAACGAGTTGGATTGATTTATCCTGCTGCTACTTTGTTAGATCACAGAAATCAGTGGGTCATTTCTTAGAATAAACAACTGTTTTTTCTGTAATTTAAATAGATATATATTTAGCAATAGTTTCATTAGCAACCAAACATTCTTGTTTGTTTCTTTTGCCCCTTGTTGTTCTTCCTAATCAGACTATTATTGAAGCGTTCAGATCTAATGGAGGCAGTAAAATCTGGATATTATATTTTTCTTTCAACTGTGGATATTAATAGTGGTTAACAAAATAGATATAGCAGAAATAATTGGAATGGTATTTTCACTGATGTTAGTTCGTATAGTTGTGATTGATTTTCATAAAAAGAATTGAAAGTGATGGCTGTATATTGAGCCAATTTGGAGACCATTCAGTCAGATGGCACATCCAGTGAAGCCTAATACCACCAGAATGAGTCAAATTGTCACAAATGAGACATATATTAGATATTCCAGTCTTAATTGGTAACATGCGATATTGTACCTATTAAAGCACTTAACTGCATGGAAACATCTGTCAAGACAGATATTACTAAATAGCATTTAATGACTGACCACTGGGTCATTTCTAATTAAGAAATTGCCCAGTACTTTGAAAAAATCTAATTAGTATATAGTTGATCTAGAAGTCTTGCTCTGTTTAAATACAGCAAAGTGTCTTAAGTGTGTGTGATTTTTATTGAAAGGCAAGTTGCTTGCTTTGCGTCTAAAGGAGGTAAACATTTTCTGTTTGGTTTTATTACTTGGTCATTTAAACAAAGTCATTCAGTTTTTGAAAAGCATAGAAATCTGATTTCAATGCTAAGTGCCCAAGTTCCCCTTAGAAATTTACCTTTTTATGCTGCTTAGGCCTGTAATCAGCTGTGGGCTGCTGATGTTGAGATTGCTTGTCCTCTGGCAGCAGGCACTTGGGACAAAGGGAATGAGAAGAGCTGCAGTACTTTGTAGCCACGAGTTTATTCTAAATATTTCAGTGCAGCTGCCAGGGCTGTGGCGGGTTGACTGGGCTTTCTGCTTCTACACGTTCCCTTTCTTGGTTCAGTCT
Source organism: Scolopax mira (assembly GCA_004320125.1). Lineage (NCBI taxonomy): Eukaryota > Metazoa > Chordata > Aves > Charadriiformes > Scolopacidae > Scolopax > Scolopax mira. The sequence continues at coordinate 17,626 of BJBW01004343.1, forward strand.
TCCTAAGGACCTTCTGAATATCATGACTGTCCTAGCTTGAGGCTGTTGCATATTTCTTATGCCATGTTTTTATGCCTTATCATCTGTATCATATGTTGTCCCAAAAATCGTGAAATTATGTGTTGTTTTCTTCTGTTTATGCATGTACTGTGACTTTGAGAATCTGAACTTTTTGGCTATTGAGATGTTTGTTCACGTTATCAAAATTCACATACTGAATGTGTACAACAGAAAACACACTATATACAAATGAGATCTATTGTTTCAAAAGGGGGATTATTATTTTAATTAGTATTAAATCGCTTTTTAGTGTTCTTCAACCTTATTTTTGAACATTCTAAATGTCTTTTAGTTATTTCAGCGTAATATAGTAAAGAAAATCAAACCAACAAACCGTTATCCAGTTTTGATAGCTGGCACTATCATTTCAAAGTTATCGATGCTCCTGAAAAGATATTTGACTACATCCTTTACATGTGCTTTACATGAGTGGTAGCAATGATTTCTTTTAAAAAAAAAATTAGACTCTTTTTTTTTTTTTTTTTTTTACATTTGCATTGTTCAGAATTCTTGCGATGAACCCTTGACTTTTTTGAACTCATAGACTATTCTCCTTGAGGAAAAATATTTTCTTTAAAATTGATAGATTTAAATAACTTACTGTCAAAAGATTGCAGCTTTGACCAGTAATACATTAATGAACATGTACAATTCTAGATAATAAACATGTTCAGTTCTAGAATTTTGGTTTTGAGTTAAATGTTTAAATGTGGTTACATGCTCCATGCTGTAATGATTTTGACGAGCATAAATTCAATGCGTTAAGCATGGAGATGAAAGAATGTATTTCATTATATAGGAATGTTTCAAACTCCAGTATGTCCGTGACCAAATGTGGGCCTCGCTTGCTATCTGAAAGGAGTGGGAAGTGGATGTGCTTCCTGTGTCCAAATGAGCTATGAGGCTGAAGGGAGAGAAGACAGCTTTACACCACCTTAGCATTTCCTCTGATTCTGCATTAGGCCAGCTGGGCCTGGGTGGTCTGAAGAGCTGTTACAATGGTTAACACAGCCAAAACACAGTGAACTTCTCTTCCTAAATACTCTTCCAGCTGGAGGCTGCCAAAGGGCTACTACAGGGCTTATATTCCAACTGTCAGCTATTATAGGTTGACCTGTAGCAGAACAGCTCTCTGCTGATCAACTAGTCCTGCTGCACCACTTCACTTGGCTATTGACAGCATCAAGCTCTTTGGGGTATGTTGACCTGCTAAGGTGTAGAAGACCACTAGGTTGTGAAACATTTTTGTATTTGCTTGCTGATGAATCTAAGTAGAGTATTTCAGTAAATGGGCAAATTAAAGGAGGTTATGGCAGCTTTATGATGCACCCAGTAAATCTCTCGGCATGTTTTACACTAACCAAGCAAAGCATATTCTTTCAGCAGTAACTGACAGGTATAAGGGACAGGAATTTTTCCTAGGATTGAATGTTTACATGTGGCATGGTTTATTATCCTTGGAGAAAGGATACTTGGGCTACGTTATAATGTCATTAATCCTGGAATAAAGCTGAAAGGATTCACTTCCCTATTGTGATAGAGTTAGGCATGCCATTGTTCAGGGAAAGGTAGGATTTCCAGTAAAGAACCAAAGTAGTGTTGAATAGCAGCTAATGCAGTCCCAAAGAGTGTTTTAATCTACCTTAAAAGTCATTATAGAATTGGAGAATGCAAGCAGAACATTGGAAGATAATACCTGCTGCACTATGTCCTCCCCTCCAGCACAGAGTTCTTCCATGCATTGCCATACAAGGAGGGAGGAAGACATTCTACTGCACCTTCTGTACCTTCCATTAGGTGTATAAATGCTTTGTCACTTAAATTTAAGTATCTTAGAACAGAATTTGATCCCCTATCTAACTTCTCTCCTTTTAAAGTTTTTGTTCATGTATTTCTTTTTCAGTCATCATAATTCCCCAGTGTGCAATGGAGGTAAGAGAGCTGAACAAGTAAATCAATACTTGAGTAGAAGAGCCTGACCCTTGTAATCCAGACTGAAATATTGAAAAGCCACTTGGGCTTTAGATCTTTAAGCAAGAAAGAACTGTTTAGTTACTTTTAGAAAAGTAACAAAAAAGCATTAAGTTTATTTTTCAAGTGTCTTCTGTTTTTTTTCTTTCTGCTGCAGCTCTTCATTCCTTCTCTAAATCACAGTTACTACAAGAAAATAGGTTGTTGTATTAACTGCTGCCAGCACTTAGACTTACTGAAAATTAATTTGGTTTTGTGATATTCACCCCATGTAATTGGAAATGTGTGTATGCTCATGTCTAAAAACTGAGGTCAGTTCTTCATCTGATTCTGTTAACTATTTGTGGAACAAGATTCTGGTAAAGGGCTTTCAAAACACAGTTGTGATTTAGCGTATTTCTAATGTGAAATCTTCAAGATTGCCTTACCCTGAACAAAAATCCAAATAAAATTTCTTCATGAAAGTTCTTAGAAAACAAGGAGAAAAGTCATGAGTAATGTAAACTTTCATTTTGATATCAGAATTATCAATTCATTTCCATCTTCTATGTAATAATTAATATATGTTAGGTTCTTTAAAGATTAAGTTGGTCTTGGATTTAGTAAAGCTATATATAATTATCATGGTTTATAACGAATTCAATGTTAGCATTTGCTTTCTTGTTTGAATGATGTTGTTCCCATCGTCCTCCTTCATTTCTGTTTGGGTTTGGAGTTTTGTTTGTTTGTGTTTTTTATAAGTCATGAAGATGACTTCATTTATAGTCACACTTTTCACAGGAGCAGACAAGCATTCAGGTACGAAATAGCTGATTTAGCCTGGTTTTCCCCAGGAAATTCAGTGGCAGTGAGTCATTAACACATTGCATTTTCTGAGAGCAGGTTGACCTGACACCCAGTAGAGCTATAAATATCTGTGGGAAGGTATCAAACACTAACTGTTTTTGTAAAGAGAGCCTGTTTTAAGTTCTCCTTAGTGGGGAATATTGCGGGATAGATTAGCAGCAGTTTAGTTACAGTGTCTGGGTTGTTCAAAGTTGGGAGCACTGTGGTGGCTGATTTCACCATATATCGTGCTGTGTGCTTACAAGAGGATATAGAAGGAGCCACTGTCAGTACCTTGGTTATGGTAAAGCTTCTGTGCATTTGGATGAACTTGAGAGAAGTGGAGTCACCCATAGGGCCACCAGAATGGCATGTGGCTTCCACTGCCATCTCAGCAGATACAAAGCAAGAATAGAATTTCATTTCTTGTCAATCTTTCATGGAGGCAGGCTACCAAATCTAGGAGTACAGTGTGTCAAGAATCAGTTCTGTGTGTTTGGCTTGTATGGTACTAAAGAGTAAGAGCAAAGGTCAGATTGTCAGTGTGTGAAGAAAGGCAACCCTTCTTTCATGCCAGTGGGGTTACACCACTTTATTGCCTTTGAGAAGGGCCAAGCCATTTGCATTATTAAGTACCAACTATTACAAAATCAATCCTATATTTACCAATTCTTTATAAATCATAAATAACAGCACCTACTGCAAGAGTTTGCTATGGAGCTATGCAGGGTGCTATGTGAAAAAACTCCTTGCTTAACTTTTTTTCCATGTCACTAATGCAGAGGCTTTTTATCAGTGGAACTTCATTACTCTGTTTTCTTTGGAAACTGAAAGTTAATATTTAGAAATATTGATCTTTAGAAAGCTTAACTTACCTGTGTATGGTTTTACAGTACTTCTACATAGCCCCTTAAAATATTTCCTCTGTGTAGATGAAGGTGTTTCATCAAATCACTCTTCAAGCATCTAGTCTGTTTGTACTTTTAAACAATAAAAGATAATTCAGACAGGTTCAAAGTATTTTTTTCTTTAGTTTTTGCAATTTAAATTTTTTTTTTTTAACATCCGTATACAAGAAATAGAAGTCTAAAAAGAAAAAAGAAAAGTCTGTTAATCTTGAATCAAATATCTTTTCCAGCTGCCTGAACAAGTTGATTCCAGTGCAGTTTGCACAGCTGGGCAGGCTGGCAGGTGGTAGGAAACATTTTGTGTAGGTGGCCTTTACCACAGTCTGAAATAAAGCGAAGTAGATACTAAATCTGGAAGGTTTGGGACTTTTTTTTTTACCAAAAGTTGTTAAATAAACCCTGTTCTTACATGTATGCATGTTTCTTTTGAAAATTTTAGGGGTTTTTTATCAACTTAGGGGTTGTTTCTGTTGAATCCCTAGATAGGCTTGTGTAATTCAGCATAGAGCAACAGCTCAGTAATTCTGTGAGCTCATTGAAAAGACATGACTTGGAAAAGAGACATTGAAATACACTATAATTAAGTTATGCTGAGGCATCATACATGCACAATACAGTTAACTTTAAAAACTGTTTAATTTTTACCAAGAGAAATATCCTTATCACGAACTCTAGAAGGAACATTCAGTGGTATTTACATATGTATAAACTGGAACTTAAATGCAGCAGTGCCCACATTAAATAGCAGTAACAGCATACATGTGAATGGGGTGCTATATTTTTAAATACTGGACACATGAGAACAGTTCATCTGGGAAGAGATTTAATACAGAGGTAGTCATGACAGCATCTGCAAATGTTTCCTGCAGAATAGTTGAATCACTTGGAAAGAAGGGTGACTGCATATTGATGAATTATAGGAAGATCACATCAACCTGCAAATTACATTCCTGTGCCAGTTTTTTTTAGCAGTGACATGAAATAAAATTCAAATCTGTAAAAGAGTGCACAATTTCTATTTAGATGATATTTAAATTCAGTTTATTTTAAAATTCACAATTACAGTTTTATCTGTATAAAGACTTAAATATAAGCTATGTTAAAAAAAAATTCATTGTAAAATCCAAATAGCACAGTTTTGCTACTAGGTATTCAAGATCATTCAGCTACTTGAAGTCTGTAACCTCTAATTAGAATTTGTTTAAGTGCAAAGCCAGATTTTGTACCCCATTCTGCAGAACAGAGGGGTATTTTCTTCACTTCACTGTAAATATATATATGCATTTAAGTTCAGTAGTTAAGTTATTCAAAGTTGAAAATCTGCTTAAGAATTTTAACACCAGACATTTTTTCTTTCTACAACATACAGATATAGTTCTAAAAACTTAAAAGATATGGTTAATTTAAGTAAAATAGATAATACTAGCATTGTGAACAAAACTATTCAAACTCCAGTTAGATAGCAGGTTTCCTAAATATTTTTTTTGCTCTTCTTATCTAGCTGTGTCTATGCATGATTTTTCTGTTGTTTATGGGCCTATATACTGTCAGTACTCAAATAATAAAATGTATCCATATATTTTTAAAATTCCTTATAATGAAGTTTAATGCAGCCAATGATTAAAATGACCAACTAATAAATGAAAAATGCATCATTAATCATTTTAGACACTGAAAGTATGAATGCGCTTATGTAATGCTATGTAATTACATACCTTACTTACAAATATGTATAGAATGATAGAATTATCCTCCTAAATAGGAAGGGTTACAAATTTTTCATAATTGTGACATATAAGCAAATAGTAATGTATTTCAACAGTTAAAAGAGACTTGGTTTCCTTGAAAATAAGAACTATAAAAATCTAAGTCAAATTAACATTATTTAAAATAAGTTGTCTTTTTCACTGATTTAAAATTTAAATGCTGTCTTCACCAGGAAAAGCATTTCTGCTAATTCTACTTAGATATATATTGCAAAAAATGTGATAAGTAAAAGTGTTCGGTGTGTCCCCTGGGAGATATTTTCCTTTTTTTATCAGTAGTATAGGTTCATTTTCCTATAAATAAAAAGGTGTACTTAGAATTTGTAAAAGGAGAAAGTTATTTAAAAACATATGGCTATTACAAAGTAGAAAGGGAGTAATTATTTTCAATATATGCACAAATGTCAACACCAGCAAGTAGCTAATATTAAACGATAAAAAGCTAAAGCCAGATTAGAATGAAAGAGCACAGACCTTGTTAAAAATATGTATCTTAATTTTTTATATCGTCTTTCTTCCATCTCCTAATTTCTCCTATGTTTTCCCTATTTCTCCAAAATCTCTATGTGCTTTTTCTGCGTGTGTAATTTGTATGAATGTGTTGAGGATTTTGCTTTTGAAGTGAACCCAGATAGCAAGTATTTTCCTTGTATTCAGTGTAAAGTCTCTTCCTCTAGCTTGATTCTGACAACAAGAGTTCAGTGCTTCATCAAAGCAAGAATGGTTTAGTGTTCGAGGACTGATCTGACAGCATAAACTGACAACAGGCAAAAAACTCTTCAGTAAGTTCTTGAGTGTTCCAGTATTTGCTTTGCATTATCTTCTAGGTCTGATATTTGAAAGTGGAGGGTTAGCAATATGTTTTCTTCTGACAACTTTAGAGCAGTTTCAATATGTTTCTATTAAGGGATGTTTCAGTAATGTCTTTAATTTGCTAGCTGTTAAGATTTAAGTTCATTCCTCACAATAGTCACAAAAGATACTGATATTGAAACAAGGATGATCTTCCTTTTGGGATCAGTTGGCACTCTGTAGATGCCTCTAGTCATATTTTGAGATTTCAGGGCAAAAGAAAGGACCTAGTCCCACAAAGCAACTGAAGAAATTGTCTAAAAAGTTTTTTCAGGTACATCCTAACGAGTCTGGCTTACTAAATATTCTGTGTTAGTGCAATCCTTAAATAAGACACTCCTGTGCTTACATGAGCATTCTGCTGCTCAAAGATTGGATCGGTCAAAAGGTAGACTGTTGTAGGAGAATGTCTCAGCAGGGTTTTGTGCTCTTTTCCTTAGCCATTCTCCTTTTTAAATAGTCCACTCCCTCTGAGGTCAGAAAGTCATGTAGTCTGGGAATTTCACTTGAAAATTCCTTTGAGGCAGAGCTGATCCTTTGTCATTCATGTGGTTTCTATCACATTTCATCCAAAGTTCTAGGGTATAAATTACTGCTTTTTGTCACATGTGGCTTAGTGTGTAGAGGTGAAGTTGATCCAGGTGCTGTCAAGATACTGGATTAGGTATAGCATTTGAAGAGCTGAGGGGTAAGTTCAACACTAAATATTTGGAAGAAATCACAGCTGATATGGCAGCTGCTAGAGTCTTTGAGCGTAAGTTGTGCACTCCTGTGTAGTGCGACAGGTAGCCAAATTTGTGGAGAAAAATGAAAAAGGTAGAAACAGGAAAGATTCTTTCTGTAGGTTTACAAAAGCAAACTCCAACACATCTGTTATATTTTGTATTTTCAACTTCTTACCCTCGCTGATTGTGTTAACTCAGGCAGCAACATACAATGAGGTCAAATAAAATGGTGAGGGTTTTATAAAACTAAGGGAAAAATTAATAACTATATATTTTAGATAAAATGATCACTAATATCTGATTTCCAAGGCGCTAGGTGAAATATCTGACTTCATTTGAACCTTGTTTCCTCAACAAGGTAGGCATTTTTTCCTAGCTTAGGGATAGGGAGAGAAAGTTGTCATGGTTTGAGGTAAAACAGAACCAACTTCCTTTTCAGTAATTTTACTTTTAAGTTAAACAGAGTATCTGTCATTCATTTATTGGCCAGCCCAGCCTAAACCAAGACAGAAGTCTTAGGCAGAAATAATGCATGTAAGCTTTTCTAAAAATAGGTCTGTTTTAATGAGCTGTCTCTGTTTTTCTGGAAGAGGAGGTGTGACAATTTATGACAGACAGTTATGAGTTAGGGGTTTTTTGGTATTATTATTTTTTTTTATTTTAAGGTTTTGAATATCAGTGCTACATTGTTACTGTCTCCTGAAATAAAATCTTAGTTTGGCTGACTTAGTTACAGATGGTATCCAGATGATTGTTGGACAGGTCCTAATCTAAGAGGAACTGAATTACAGATATGACCCCAAGTGTGATAAAGGTCTGAGGCCCAATATTTTGGGCACAGCAGAATAATTCAGTGAGATCCCAAAAGAGAGACACTGATGAAGGTAGCCTCTTAACAGCTAACTTAATCAAAACAGTTGTTAATTATTACAAAGTTGTGTTCCTACGGATGCTTCTTTTTGCCCCACATCACATGTGTTCTGTGCTTCCTGAAGCATATTCTTGCTATTAAGATGGTAAGCTTTAGACTAGAGATGGTATTTTTGCATTGTGCTTCCTCCAGCACAATGAACCTTCAAGCACTACCAAATACAGAGACTAATAAAAACTGTATTAAACGTGTCAAGCAGTGTTCCATCCTTTATAAAATATACTACATCACTTAAATCTTGTCTCTGTTAATGTTCTTGTGAGTTGTGTTTGACTGTGCAAGCAATTATCTATTCAGGAGAAGAGGGGTCGATAAGCCAGTCAAAGTGTATTTTTATTTTTTTTTTAATTTTGAGTACTTGAGAATGATGTAGAAATGTAACTGGTTTTCTGTTATGTGCTCAGCAGTGTTTTAAAAAGTTATAAACCAAATGTTGTCAGTATGGGGGAAAGTGTTGATTGGAGTGTTAACTCATAACAGTTCTGCACATATTTAAAACAAAGATAACTTCTGAAGAAAGAAGAATGTGTTTCATATCTGCTGATTTTCTGTTTTCCCACAGATATCAATGAGTGTCAGTTACAGGGAGTATGTCCTAATGGTGAGTGCTTGAATACCATGGGCAGCTACAGATGTACCTGCAAAATGGGATTTGTGCCAGATCCTACTCTCTCAAGATGTGTAGGTAAGTAGTAGTGTTAATTGAAGTACCAAATTAGATATTGCACTTTAGGTGAAGATTTATTTGACTGACCCAAACTCTTTTAGGTTGTCCCTGTCTTTTTTGAGATCCCTGCCTGCTCTTCTTAGTTTATTCTATTTATTTAGTCAGTCTTGCTGCTTGTGTCTCTTTTCTGTCTCTTTGTCCTGGAAGCCTTGGTGTCCACCAGTGGCTGGCTACAATCCTTGCCATCTTTTCCTCGTTTTCTTGTCACAAAACCTTCAAGGCTGTAGCCAACTTCCTCATGCATTCAGTCTTTCTTACCAGCTGGAGTTCTCTTTCCCACAATCTTTTTTTTCCTCCTCTCTGCTAGTTCCCTGGCCAAAGTCATCCATGTGTGCTGCGCTCCTCTCTTCCACCTCTGCAGCTTCAACTAGGGTAGTTTCCATTACTAAACACTCAGCCCAGGGTGATCTTTGGCACATTTTCCTTCTGATTAAGAAGGATTAAAAATTAAGAAAGAATTAGGAGAAAGAAAAGGTTGTGAACAGCATGAATGCAAATATTTCCTCTCTTAATCAGCTTTTGTTTACTTGGTTTGAGATCAACTGCTTCTGCGAGAAGAAAAAAAGGCATAGAGAACAGCTAAATTTCTCATTTTAAATTTTTTTGGAAAGTACATTTACAGTGAAAAATACACCATTTCCTAAGCTCCTTATCTGAGCTATCTTTAGATTTCAAAAATACAGTATGATATTCAGCTGTAGGTGAATTCTTTTTTTTTCCAGCATAATTGTCTTATGCTACTGGTCAATGACACTCAATTCCTGAGAAAGTTTTTCAGCATTCTGAAGAATTTCTCACTGCTTTTCAGTTTAACACCAGAAAAAAGGAGTTGGTTTTCATTTCTGCTTTTACCTGTCATGTTGAGTTATGCAAACATAATACCCAGAGCTGTTAACTGTATATGAATGTGGATGTATAAGTTAGAAAACTGACCAGATCTTAGCTTCGTGCTACCTCATATTAGTCATAGTTTATGGCCTTTGGCTCTTCCACATTAAAACTAATCATACAAAATGTAAATATATAATTGTGTCTTCTATAAAAAAATGTCAAGTATGATACTTAATCCTTTTGCAGTATAGCATACTTACAGCTGAATGTTCCAGTGGCTGTGTAGCTTAACACAGCTGTAGTGATTAACCTTAGGCCTTGACAGTCAGACTTGTATACAAGTGAGAGGCTCATTCTGACTCTCCATTGTGGCAGCATGGCAACTGCTAGTTTGGAATTATTTTTTTTTTCAAAATACTTATTTTCCTGGGTCTAGGATGAGTTGAAATTGAGGAGTGTTTGATGTGAAATAGAGTTTTGTTTTATGTTGTGATTATGGCTTGAGATATGTGTTTGAAATGAAACTAGTGCAGATGGTAATATTAATCCATTTAACTGGTGTTGGAAATCTCGTGAGGTTTCTCTGTCGTGCTTTTCATGTGAACAGTACCATCCTCACTTCTGCTTTCATTGCAGCTGATAATCCTATAGTGGCTGAAGAGAAAGGACCCTGTTACCGGTTTGTTAGTGCAGGAAAGCAGTGCATGCATCCTCTCTCTGTTCAGCTCAGCAAGCAGCTTTGCTGTTGCAGTGTTGGCAAAGCCTGGGGCCCGCACTGTGAGAAGTGTCCACTTCCAGGAACAGGTAAGAACTGCCCATTAAAAATACAAGCTCTTGCCCCCCGCCTGATGTTTGTTATGCATGCTTAAAAAAAAAATTAAAAAATCCAAGAATTGGATGTGATAAGTATGATGTTACCTTCTTAACAATAAACTGGTAGTTAAACATTTCATGCCACCTTTCACTTAAACTCCTTATTTGATACATAAAACTCACTTGTATTACCAGTGTTCACTTGGAATCCTGCTGCTTTTGAATATATAATGACATGGAGCAAACAGCTTGGTTGGTCACCATCTCCATTTAGACCGCTCATAGCTTAACACCCCACATATTATAGATACTGATCACTGCTTTTGAGAGTACCTTCTATTCCCTGATTTGAAATAAAACTTAAACATCCAAAGTTGGAGTCTTTAGTCAAAGTCAACTGAATATTATTTTCTGTCCAAATGTATGGTCAAGTTCATCTTTTTTTAAAAGCATCACTGCTTATTGTAATACACATGATGTATAGCCTGTTCAGTATTTGTAATGGTAATGCACTGTTCTTACTGAAGCTGCTGCTGCAGATGTCACTGTTATGATACAGGTCATATATTTCTCTGGAGAATTTTATAAAGATTCAGATTTTTAAAACTGACTAGCTGCTTTGGGAAATCCACAGTTAGCATCAGAGACATGATGGGAGCAGCATATTCATTACTTTTTTTAAGTTTGGCTTATAGAAATCGAAATGACCAACATTTTTGAGATTTCAATTGATTTTTAAAGCTATTGTTTCCTGCATGACCTTTGGGTTGCTAGATCATTGATTAGGATTTTAAAAGTTCAGTTCACTTTCAGATAAATATTATTTCTATGGCTTTTTGATGGAGAAAAAAAGTATTCTTATCAGACCACTTGCAATTTAAATGCAGATGCCTTACATCTATGAGAATATTGCATGATGAATGCAATGCCTGATTGTGTGTATTCTGGAGCAGAGAATATATCTTTTTGCAAAGTTGACTGCTCTCTAGTTATCATTGAATATTATGTGGAATTGGTTATTTTAGTGATTTTTCTTAATGAAAAGACTTCAGAGGCAAAATCTGTGAGTAGAAAATGAGCTGTGTGGGAAACACTTTTCCCATTTCATTACAACTTTCATGTTCCTTTCAATAACAGGTTAAATTCATAATCTTTCAGAGTTTTCTATGAAAAATGTGTGAAAGTGGGATACTCCAGAATGGGGTAATGTATTTACTGAAGCCTCCTGTGTTAATTTAAGAGTCATTGAATTAAAAAGTCATGCTCTTACTGTCTTTGAAAATACCTGTACAAAGTAGACCAGCTCCAAAAGAGAGACTGAGGCCAGTTTTATATACCCAGGTCCTGAGAGCACTTATCAGAGCTGTGATAGAATAAGGCTCACATTTCTATTTTGCAATTGAGAGAATATGATTTGAAACAAGATTTCCTACATCCTGAGTATGCATCTGAAGGGACAGGTGTCAAATGTTCTCTGTCTTCCTCCTTTGACCAGAATTCCCAACCTTAGTTGGGTATTTTTGGGGCAAGTTTTGATATTACCATTTCCAAACAAAAAATATTTCGTCGTTCTGAATCCACTCAATTTAATCAGTTTGATCCTTCATTTTCTATTACTAAGATACCTTCAGAACACAGTATGCAATTAATGCATACTGCATTTTAATGTATAATTTAATTAATTCATCTGTGGCCTACCTATGGCTAGTATTTTGTGGTTTTATTTTAGATGCTAGTTAATTTTAAAACCCTGATGTGTTCAATGCAGAATTTGTGAATTTACCAGTCCCACTCTGCCAGTCTTTTAAGAAGCTGTAAGAAATTGCTTAGAGCACCTGTGAGACTGTTTTTGGTGTTCCATCCCAAACTAGCTTTACCTAGAGCAATGAGGACAATGAAGCACTGCTCCCTCAAGATTCCTGAAGGTCTCCCTGTCTCTGACAGGAGCATAGCTATTATTTTTGATGCAGAGGAAGGCTGACCTGTATTTCTTTTTCATTCTAGTCTTCCACTAGGACCTGATGCTCATGTAGAGCAGCTGCATAGATCAGAGCAGGATCTGCTCCCTGATTTTTGTTACCTTTTATGTAGCAGCTTTATAAATGAGATTATTTCCCCTCTCTTCCAGTGGTGATTTGGCTTTTTATGATCCTCATCTTGTTTTTATCCAGCCCACTGAGGTCAGTGGAAAGACTTACTCACTTCACTGGAATTTGGATCAGGGCTGGTATAACACCTCTGATGTAGTCAAATGTGAACCTGTGAATGAATGTTGTTACTGATTGATATTCTTCTGCTCCTCTAGTACAGGGTGGTGAGCATTTTTTCTTTGATGTTGGCAAAAAGAGAACGATAGAGATAGTGATCTTCATTCCTAATGCAATGTAGATGATGGTGACAATTTGTGTATTTCAATTCATATTTGGAAAGGATATACTGTTTGAAGAAGATTAGTAGAAAATATCTTATATAATGTTATCTTATATAATATAATGATAGATTAAACATAATTGAAGGAAGATGGTAAACTGGAGTGGAAACCTGCTGGGAATAACAGCCAGAACATGATTTTGGGGGAATGCTCAGTCATATTAGCATGCAATGCATAGCTTGTCTTTAAATTTTTTTTTAAATGTATATACAATATGAGATTAAAATTATTAGTGGTAGTCATTATATTTTCCACTATGTCAACATATTGCACTTTTAGACTCCTAAAAGGAATATTTTCCCATCCCAAATCTAGCCTCTTTTAAGGAAATCTGCCCTGGTGGAATGGGTTATACGGTTTCTGGCCCTCACAGAAACAAGCTATATCATCACCCTGCAGTTAGAGTACAGCCACCTGTCATTGGCAAGACCCCGATTACTCAACCTGTTGCTAAAGGTACTTCTCCTCCACCTCTCCCAGCAAAGGAAGAGCCAGTGGAGGCACTGACCTTCTCACAGAAAAGTGAGACTGAGATGGCTGTGCAAGAAGGTGAGAGTGGTAAAATTTAGTCTTTCTGTATTTCTGTGCATGCATCTTCAATGGTATATTTCTTTGCAGAGTAGCTGCGTACAGTGCAGGAGAAAGAGGCTCCACTTCCCACAGCAGAGGACTTCTGAAAATTTATGTATAGTCTCTACCAGATGCTGAGAACACCATGGAGAGAGAGAGAGAGACTGCTTTAAACTCACATTTTTTTATGATAAGAAATAGTAAATATTTAGTTTAAGACTTTCATAAAGATATTTATAAGCTCTAACATATATCAAAGAACTCAACTCAGGCTTTGATTTACTAGTATTTAGGGTGGCAGGAGCTAAGGGGTTTTCATCATCTTCCTTCTATACACTCCTGTAGATTAGCACCATGTGATGTGGTCATGCTTCTGCTTCATGTGGTCTGCTCTCACCCCTGCAGCTGCTCACTCCTGCGTGACCATGTTGGATAAGCCACTCTCTGCTGGGCTGTTTAACTAAGAGAGTTAACTAAGAGTTGACTACTCTAAGATATTTTTCTCAGAGTTCATTTTCTGCAAGCTCCTCTAAGAAGCTGAAATTGTCCTAAGTAAACTTGGGGTGAACTAACTATAGACAAGAAATACATTGCTGAAGAAACCCTCTGATGATATTGAGTACTTAATAGGCTATTTCTAAGTAGTAGTTATCTATCTGTTTGTCAGGCCATTATTAGAAAGAGTGTCAGTCAGCTGACTTTGTAAAATTCTGTGTGACATGGGTTACCTTCCAGTTAAAATCACTGCTCCAGTTTTACTTTCAAAAAGAAAATGCAGCTAAAGTGAATCTGGAAAGAAAAATAAGCCGTTCAAATATACTTACAGACTGTGCTGGAATAGAAAATATCACATAAACCTCTCGGCTTTTCTGTGTTACGAAGTGAAAAAAAGTGGTGTATCATTTGCTAAAATAATACTTCAGTAATTTGAAAGATTGCCACATTCTAGTAAGTCTTAAAACACAGAGAATCTGGAGAAAAAAGGAGTATTTTTTGAAGTAAAAAAATATGTTTGCATTCGGAATTTTTGAGATTTTATTGGAAGTTTGCCCAGTTCTGATAATCAGCCTCCCTGCTAATGCTGAAGAAATAGAGCAAAAAGTGACATCTTTACAATATTTTTTCTTTTAAATCTATGCTGTAGAAAATGCTGATTGTGAAAAGACAAATATTCTTAGTTTTTTTACAGAAGCATAAAGTTTTTCATCAGTAAAAGATAAATTAAAAAATGGTGAACTGCAATGGAAAATAAATACTTATATGAAATTTCTACCTCTCCTTCCCAGAAAAAAGACTTTTTCTTCTGTGGAGGAAAAAAACCACAACCAAACCACTTTTACTTGCTTAAAGAAAAGGCAAATTTCAAAACTTGATTTTTTTTTAACAAGATATCTTGCAAAATTTTAATGATTAGCTATATATCATTATATTAATTCGCCTTTTAAATAATTACAGATGTTGCTATTCCTTGGGAACCATTTTAAAAGTTTAATCAGTGAGTTAATAGCCTGTGAGTCTCTCCAATTGTTTCTAAGGAAACAATTGAGAAATCTATAAGGCAGCTGATTACTGAGGAAATCAGTACAAGCATTGATCAGTGTGAAGAATCTTAAACTCGTTTCAGGTTAGTTTTCATGCTTTCTTCAGGAACATTACTTTAAGTTTGTAGCATTTTGGGATGAGGGTAGAGTCTGAAATTTTTCTGTAATGAGCAGCAACCACTTTCAATGTGTTAGTAGTATTAAATAGAATGTGTAAGTAAATGTGATGTGAAGACTGATTAATTCTCTTTTCTCTTTCTGGTTTTAGTGGCAACTGCAGCCCCTGATCAGGTAAAACATGATGTGATTTATGTAGGAATTAGAATGTAGATCATGTATACAAGACATGATACCAGAACTCTGAAAAGGATTTAGGATTTATGAGGAACAAACAGCTCACTGTGGACTTACAGTGCAAACCCTGAGGCAAAAAGAGCTCTTATTTTTATATACAATAGGCAGATAGTGAGGTACAGGAAAGAGGTTACTTTAACCTCTCCTTAGGGCATTGGTGAAGGGTCTAGTACTATATTGGTCCATCCCATTCTGGAGGTTGCATTTTAAAGAGGATATTGAAAAATACAGACAGCATGAAGGAGACCTAGAGGTACTGACAGCCAGACAAAATGAGTTGGAGAGAAACAGTATGAAGCTTTGAGAAAGATTTGTGACACCTGCTTAAGAGACTTGTATTAATTCCTGAGTCAGTTTCCCAGATTTTTTAATTTTGTGTGTATTCAGTGGGGAAGAGTAGGTATGTATCTGTGTTAAGTTCCACATTCTGGAGATTCCAGGTTCTCTGTGCTGAAGGTAATGGAATTTGTTAGGAAAAATTGCAACTGTACTTCATTTCCTTTTCCTAAAGGCTTTCAGGCATCAAAGACTTTTATGAAAATAAGGTGATCAGTTCTCAATAGCTAAGAGAGAACCTTTCACAGTGGTCAAAGAGACACATCTGGTTCTATACTTCTGTGTGATGCTTGACTACAGTTAAATACTATTCATAATCAATTAAAGACTGGAGGGTGAGAGAACTATGGAGGGACAAATCCAAAGATGGAATTAGAAGCTTCATGAAATGGCTGCTTCAAATGAAGCATCAATGTTAAATTGTATGCCATTGTGTAAACGTAGTATTCTATGCTCTTTCAGTCTTTAATTGGTGGTAATTAATAATCTGCTCTCAAAGACTACTCATGTGAGAATGTTAGCAGTTTCTCAAGCCAGGAGTTTGTGGGTTGTTATGATAGCTGAATTAAGAGAATGTTTTCAGAACGTATATTTTTAATTATTCTTTTAGGAATTAGCTTCCCTTGATCAAGAAAAGCAGCCTGATCTAGAGCCTGGGCAGCCTCAGCTTTCTCCTGGAATTTCAACAATTAACCTGCATCCACAGTATCCAGGTAACTTGTTTTGACTTGTCTTTTAGCATGAGTGAGTGCTTACAATTCTGCGAAGAATGGGAAGGTAGCAATTGTAACAGAGGTTAATGAAAAATTGATTGCAGCTTCATAAGCAATTTTTCCATGAGCAGAATACAGAAAAAAAGATCATGGAATGTAAAGTGGGAGGAATCAAGAGGTTGGCATTGGCTGGGTGACTTGTTAGGAGGCAAAGATGTATTTTAGGCAAAAGTAATATCCTGTATTATGTACATGAGAACTTTAATGTCAGGAGAGTTGAGGCCTTGTACCCTTTCCAAGAAGAAACTTCACTAAGGTGCCTCCTTGTAGTTTTATGCACAACTTCCACTGCAAAAATTTTACTATTGTGCTTCTATCTTTAGCACCTCAGTTTTTTTCACAAGCAGTAGGATGATGGAAAACCCAATTATAATATTTTTTTCTACTTTAGATCTATGCAGAGTAATGAAAAAGTCTATGCAGACTAATGAAAAGCTCCATAGCATCTGGCTCATTCAGTATCATGTGTGAATTCTTTAAGGGGATTTTTTTTTTGAATGCTTTAAGGGTTTTTTTTGGATGTGATTGATTTCCATTCCATGTCACACAGTAGTGATTGAGAAAACATCTCCTCCTCTGCCTGTTGAAGTTGCTCCTGAAATCTCTACTTCGAGTGCAAGTCAAGTAATTGCACCTACTCAAGTTACAGGTATTGTACTTCCTTTTTAGAACTAAAATAAATTAAGCAATGACTGTGAGTTCCTGACACTATGACTTGTTCCATGCTACTTCTGAATTACAATAGCAAAGAGAATGTAGCTGTAGAACAGAAAGGAAAACTTTGGGGAGAGATAAAAAGCACAGAACAGCACAGCGAGGAAGGTACTGTTAACAGATCTAGGACTAGACTCTCCGAGAATGTAGCTGCCCACAGGTAAATGATAGAAGGAAAAATTAATAATTCCACCTTATATTATATGATCTGCAACTGAAGTCCAGAACTGAAGATTACTTGGCTACAAGTTTAGACAATCTGTAGGTGTGTTCATGAAGTATGTGTGACCATGTTCTTTGAGGGCTGTAGACTTTGTGTGACGTAGATTGGCATGTTCTACAAAAGCAGATGAGGAGTTACTGTAAGATCTATTTTTAAATGTTCTTTTGGCATTTGTGCTTCTTCCTTTTTTGATGTATTAAAGTTGCTTTTTCTACATTTGTGGGTCAAAAAGTGAAAATAACAGAAATGCAAGTAATGCTTCTGTCATAGGTGAAGCCTGTCTAAGACATGCCTGTGTCCAGAAGGCATGAAAATTTTGCTTGCTTTAACAAACAAAAAGGTGAATGTACTACGTGTCTCTAAATGAGAGCATTACCATGTCACTCTGTCTAGTCTCTCAGAATTAATACAGGCTTTGAAGTAATTGCAATATCAAAGAAAATACTTTAAGATGTAGTATTGTGTATTTATGCCTACCAAGAGATTTCCTAGTTTGCATTCACAGGGAGAAATTGCACATGCTTTAATAAAAGTTTAACTCTTCATAGATGTATTTACTTTGTGCCAGAACGGGTTTTTGAGCTGCATGCAGCATGCACAGGTTCTAAATCACCCAGTTCTTTGAAGTATGATTCTGTCTGCAGTTAAATCTTCATGAATCTACTGTAAGAGTAGAGAAAGTATCTTGTCTTTCTGTAAGCATTCAGCTGCCGCCTTCAGTTACCTGTAATTACAATTCATCAGTTCCATATGAAAGTTCTGCTAATGGTGGTTATCAAACCAGAATTTGGAAGTCTGCTGTGACTGTGCCCCGTCTGCCAGCCAGCTTCCCGCTTCCTTACAGAGAGAGGAAGTTACCCTGCCAGGAACTCACGTCAGTTAGGAAAAAAAATAAATGGTAGTTTTCCATATTCTGCTGTTTTTTCCTTTCCTCAGGAAAAGGAGAGGGACTAGAAATTATTGTGTGCCAGAGACAAATAAATCACTCTACTGTTTGGATACAGTTCCAAGTGTTGTTTAGATATTTAAGAGATAGTAAAGTACAAGTGAAGTAAGATTTGTAGGACAAAATCGTAAATTGGATTGAAAAAGCTGAATGCAGTTAAAGTTGAGATGTTTTTGACTGCCTTGATTTTGTACTTTAAGATTTATTTAAATTTAAATGTAACCTATTTCTGAATAGTCTGAATACATTATTTTTCTTTACAGATAACCTTTTTCAAGTATTCCTGTTTCAAGCTGCTGTATAACCTTAGTTTAAATTGCAACTAAACATAGTGATTAGTATTTTTTGCAGTAACACATATACTTTGATAATTTCTAAAACTACTGTAAGGGTTTAGCATCCAATACTGCCCATATCTGAATCTCCTTATCTTACAAAATATATCCATGGCATTAACAGATAAGTACTCTAAAAATAATCAGAAACCCACTGCAGTTATTTTCTCAACCTTCAATGCAAAGGTTGAATTGTATAAATTTTTATTTTATATTATCTTAATTTTATTTTTTTTATGTACTCATTTATAGATCTTGAATGGGACATTTCTAGATTTTATCAGATAAAGTATCCATTACAGAAACTCAGGATTGATTGGCAGTTGTTTTCAGGCCTCATCTTTCTACTTGGATTACAGAGTATTATACACTTACTGAACTATGTGGGACAGTTTAACATTGAACTTTTTTTTGTTTGCTTAGAAATCAACGAATGTACAGTTAATCCTGATATCTGTGGAGCAGGACACTGTGTTAATTTGCCTGTGGGATACACTTGCATCTGCTACGAGGGGTACAGACTTAACGATCAGCAGACAAAGTGCTCTGGTATGAATGGATGCTTTCAAAAATTTGAAATAACTGTGCTATGAAACATAGTCTGGTCAGGGGAAGTATGCTACAGTGCAGTCAGGAGTTGCTTCCTCTGCTGAATATTTCCAAACTACATAGAAACTACTTTTGCTGTGTCAAAATTTGCCAGCTAATATCCAATAAAGCCTTTTAGATGCTCAGAAGGAACGTGAATTTAATTAAATTGAATGAAAGTACTTGCCTTGTGAGATGAGAGAAAAGTGCTTAGACAGACCATCTCTTCTCAGCTTTATGTCAGCTAACTAAAATAATCAGACTGCTAGGAAGAAATAAGAGTAAGGCTCTGGGGAGACCTTATAGCAGCCTTCCAGTACCTAAAGGGGGCCTATAGGAGAGATGGGGAGAGAGACTTTATCAGGGAGTGTAGTGATGGGATGAGGGGCAATGGTTTTAAAATGAAAGAGGAGAAATGTAGTTTAGATATTGGGAAGATATTCTTTACTGTGAGGGTGGTGAGACACTGGAACACGTTGCCCAGAGAAGCTGTGGATGCCCCTTCCCTGGAAACGTTCAAGACCAGGCTGGATGGGGCTTTGGTGTCCCTGCCCAAGGCAGCGGGATTGGAACTAGATAATCTTTAAGGTCCCTACCAACCCAAACCAGTCTATGATTCTATGAAATGCACTCTGTTTAGAGAAAGAATGATTGAACCGATACCTGTTTCTCACAATGATTTGCTCAGCTACTAGCTCTGCAGCTGAACTAAATCCAGTCAGCTGAAACATAGTTTCAGCTATGTAGACCAAACAAACTATGTTTGTTAGGTCTTTCCTTTCAACCTTCTGCTGAAAAAAAGAAAGTATGTCACAAACATCCCAGAAACACATTAGGAGATCTGCAAAGTGAGGTCTTCATCCCCTTCAAAACTACTAAGTTCCGGAACAGAGAGCCTTGATGAATGTGAGGCAGAACCCAGCCTGGCTCTACATGAGCCATTTCAGATTTGGAAGCAGCTGAATCAGTGTCTTTCCTTCATTCAGAATATGCTGTTTTCTCTGTAACTTGGATCAGAAAAAAAAAATTATCATGTTGCTAGATTATGGACTATCAACTTTTCAGATACCAAAAGTTTAGTAACTTCATCTGTGCTATCAGGTTCAACTAGGGTATTAATACGTAATTTACACACATACACAGCCAAATGGCATCGTAAAATTCTTCTGTTGCATCCAAATTGTACTATTGTTCCATGCTTGCACTCAGTGTAGTGATTTGAATAGTAATCATGTCACGTTCTTTGGGCCAATGCAATATTCTTCTAGTCTAAGCCAACGGGAACATTTTTTCCAACCGAAACTATTCAATGCGTCTTTTTCAGCTCTGAGGAAAACATACACTTTTTCAAATAGTTAAAATAATTACAAGATCAGCCTTTTCAAAAACATGGCATAGAATTCACACAAATAATCACAACTAAATATGTTATTCTATAGTCTTACGTTTTTATTTCTTTTATAGATATCAATGAGTGTAATGAAGCACCTCATCTCTGTTCCCTTGGACGCTGTGAAAATACAGAAGGAAGTTTCCTATGTATTTGCCAAGCTGGATTCATGGCCAGTGAAGATGGAACAGACTGTGTTGGTAATTACTGGTCTCCTTTATAGAAAATAAAAATGAATAAATGAAGGAAGATGAATCAAGAAGTTTATCAAAAACCCCGTAACGTTCCCTTTTCAGCTTTTTTCTTCAATGTTCTTGGTACTGGACTGATGTCTGGAATTGTTTTTAGCTGTCTCTCACTAGGTATTGTGGTGAGAAAAATATTTGAGAGGCTCTTACTACTTTTCAAAATGTTATTTGGTAAAAATCAATAATATATTCAGTATCATGCTTGTTTACAAAAATTACCATTTAGTAAAAACACCTGTGGTGGGAAATACAAATATTAAAAACTCTTTCAATCACTAGCAGCTGTAACAAAGCATATTTTTAAATATAGCTGCAAATAGCCATGGATTGCATGGAGAGCAGCAAAACCAGACTGAAGTGTCTGTGATGTTCCTCAGGTTAGCGCTGCCTTGGGCACAATATCCACGCAGTGACGCACAGTGTGTTTGGAAACATAGGCAGGGCTGCTCACTGCCCTTCTTCCTGCAGGCTGCTTGTTTCTAGATGTCATTTTCTCTTTGATTACCAGCAGTGAGGTAAGGATGGAACTGCTCAGTAAAAACAGCTGTAGGGCCTTGGCTTGCAAATAGCTTGAAAATCCAACTTACTTATGTTTAGTTAAAGCAGAGTTTAAGAGAGGCACAGGCATTCAGTAATTTCATGGTAAAGCAAAGTTTCTCTTCTCTTTTTCATCTGCAGATTTTGATGAATGCTCAAGACCACATACTTGTGGAGAAGGCTTTTGTATAAACACTCTTGGCTCATACAGATGTGAATATTGTGATAGTGGGTACCAAATGAACAGGAGAGGTGAATGTGAAGGTAGGTTTGGACTCTTCACCACTAGTAATACATTAACAGTTGCCATGCCAAACAACTGCAATAGCAAGAGCTATTTGTTCACATTGACTTGTGTTTCTGATCTCAACAGAAAAATTTACATCTATATCTTTATTTTTGAAGAAATCTGACCATTAGAAGTTAATATTAAAATAACACATTGTTTTCATCTTTAACTTAATATTTTTCTACCTGGTATATTTCACTTAATTAATTTCATTCTCCATTTGCTATTTGATTTCACACCAAATATCTTGGCATAGTGTTTTTATATCTGTGTTCAGAATTCCCTCTTCCCATCCCGCTCTGTGCTTATTTCTCTGGGTAATTTCTCTAGATTCTTACTGTTTGATTTCTCTCACAGTGACTTTATTTAATTAACTTCCCCTTGCACACCAGCTGAAAATGCCTGTTTTATCTACAGTGTGTCCTGGATGGTGAAATGAAGTTACCATTTATTCCTATCACAAAAACAATGCTAAATGTTACCTCTGCTTGGAATGATTAACACTGCTTGCTGTCAAGGGAGGCTTAGCATCGTGCTGGGAGCTGCAAAGGGAAACTTCTCAGAGGGTGCAAGCTTAAACAAGAAACCTTTTTGAGTACTCTCCAGTCTTTTCAGTTATTTGATGTCTGGAACCACAATTCAACTCCTATCATTTAGATTTAAGACACTGCATAGGTGTTCCACCACTGTGGACCATCCCGTTAAGCTCTTCTCTTAACTTCATTGTTAGCCTTTCCCTGCATACTGGGTACCAAGTTTCTGTTTCAAAAAAAAATGAAAAATATACCTGTCACTTTTCCTTTATTATAACAGGTAGCAAATTATAAATTGACACTTTTTTTTTAATTGGAAATATGTATCCAGTAGGTAATTCATGTTGCAGGGGATTCTAGGCCATCTGAACTTCAAAACTTTGTGATATTTTTCAGTGTGATAGTTTTGACTTTTTTACTGTTCTTTTATCTTTTTTTCATTTTCAGATTGAACTGTGAACTAAAAAACACAGGCAGCCATTTAATTTTAAACTGTTTTGTTCATGCTTTAGTCTAAGTTCCTTAGGACAGAAGAAAATTGCTAACATATTAGGTTGTCTGGCAAATAAGCAACTTAAAGCTGCAATGGATATGTAGCTGCTAAATGAGCATTGCTAAAAGATTCCTCTTTCTATTCAGACAATTTTTTTATTTAAATAAATGATTCACAGACTTCACTCTTACAAATATTTTTTCCAAATTTTCTCTGTCAGTAGGGAATCTGTGATTAAAGTAGGCTAGAAATCAGAATATCACCGTGAGTCAAATTTCTTATTAGCTTGTATTTTAAGTAGTGTGGTGGTAGTCCTCTCTCATTTAACTTAACAATATGTAATTTCTAAAATCAAGTTCCCTGTGGAAAGTTGTTTAAGGTTGCTTAAGGGAAAAGCCCTCCTACACTAAATCCATCAAACCAAGGAAATGACACAATCAGGAATCATTTCACCATGTCATTACAGCTACAGGTTATAGTCACCCTACTGACAGATTCCAGATTCCACAAATAACTCCACCCCACCTCCTCCACACTGCAAAAACAAAGGCAAGAATGCTCCAGGCTGCACACAACACGCAGAGTTCCCTTAGATTTCCTCACACCATCTTCATTCTGCTTTCAAGCTATACTCACACAGGCTCTGTCGTGGGCCTGGCCTGGGAAACATAAAGAGTGCATATACGTTGTGTTTGTAGAGTTTGTTGTTTGTGTAGAACAGTGTAATAGGCACAGCCAAACATCATTGCATATGATTAAATATTCCTATAAAATCTTCTTGTGTTTTCTTTAAGCTTTGCAGCATTTAAACTTTTATTTTGACTGAAGATTTCTGTACCAAATAAGTTATTTATGTTGTGTTCTTTGAGGGCAGATACAGTCCAGGCAGTTCTGAGAACAGGTTTCAGCAGAAGTAGATTTTTTTTATTAATTAAATGAAAAATATCTCACAGCAGTTTCACTGAACAACCTTTTCAGGTCTGCATTGTAGCAGCTGAAGAGGCCTGTTGCTCTTTTTATGAGAAAGTGTTCTCAGCTGGACAGTAATGATTGTATGAAAAATTGGTATTTGCCCACATCCAGTGAGTTGTTTGGAGCTGGGATGTTGGATGCTTTGAAGATTGGAGCATTGACCAATTAAACAACAAGTGCTGGAGGCTGGTTTTTTTCTGTGAGCTTGTTCCCAAAACTAGGAGTAAATTACCTCCCTACTATCTGTGATGGAGTATGGTCCCTAATTGCAGAAGACATAATTGCTAGGCATGGGGCTAGGAAGGGACAGGAGCTCATGAAGCTGGGTTTAGGCGTGGCTTTGATTTCATTAGTTCTGTGCACTGCATGAAGCGAGTATTTAGTAGGAAAGATTATAATTGTTGTGTAATTAAAGACCATATTATGAAATTATACTCAAGTATGGAGGCAGATTGGAATGAGGCTGCCCACACAGTTTTAATTCCAGCATATTCTGGTCATTGGTCAGTTCACAGCAACTTGTCTTTGAATGTAATTTTTGTATGCAGTCTTTTAGAGTGCATATATTGCATGTATTCTGGGTTTCTTTGGTGCAGGAGAAGTTGTTAGTAGATGCTCAGAGCCTGGGCATGACATCCATGAGTTTCTTTTGTTGTGGGTAAACTAGGATGACTCCTGATGCAACAAGTTCCTCTATTGCCCTAAAGATTGCCAGCCTCAGTTACGTGGATGTTGTTTGACCTTCTTTATGATGTAATTAAATCCCTACTCCCTGTAAACATATTTGATTTTACCATTCACACAATTAAATTTATAGTCCATATAATACTTAAATGCTGCATAACTCTAGGACACTGGAGAATCCAAAGTCTTCTTTGCTTTGAGAAGCCAGAGTTACAATTTTATCGTTGTTTTGATGCACTTCCAAAGTTTTTTGAGACTGACTATGGGAAGAACAGGAGGACACTTCAATGTGGTAAAGGGGTGATGTAACCGAAGGCATTCTTACCTGACTAAGCCAGAAATCTGCTCTGCTGTATGTTAAGGAGGGGAGGGCCTGTCAAAGATTCACCATATAACAGAAAATTCAGTTGCATATACTAATCATCTAATTTATTTCTCTGAGATGCCCCTTTGCTGGTACAAATCTGTGTGAACTTGTACCTTCCTGGGTCTGTAACAAAGAAAGTACGCAGCTCTTTAAATCTATTAGTATAATATGAGCACTGTCAGAATAACCAGGTTAGTTTACTGTTCAGTGTTTTGTTATGGCTTTGACCAGAATTTCCTTTTATCTTCTCTTTTGAAGACATTGATGAATGCCTGACTCCAACTACTTGTCCAGATGCACAGTGCATCAATGCTCCTGGCTCTTACCAGTGCATTCCTTGCAGACTGGGATTCAGAGGCTGGAATGGACAGTGCCATGGTATGTTCAGTCCTCTTTGTGTCCCCTGTAACAGTACTTGTTCTGAGACACTGTATTTCCTGTTCTGTCGGTGTTATAACCTGTTGACAGCCCAGGGTCCTCATTTCATTCAATAATAATTGATACTATGAGAGTTTTGAAATTACTTTATGTTCTCAGACACAGTATATATGCGGAAATCGTGTTTTGATGGAGATAAATGAATATTGAATCTAGCCTGCAAACAATACAAAACTAAATTCTTGAAATAGAAAATATGTAACTGAAAGGGATGTATTATCATTGAAATGCTAAGTAGGCCATTGTTTGGAGGTATTAACAAATGGAAAAACATGAGAGTGCTAACACATCACTGTGGCTGGCAGGCTTCTCAATAGGATATGGGAGTTAGCTCACAAAGCATATTAATAAAACTTCTTAATTATCTGTATCTCCAGCAAAACATTAGTACATCTTAAACCAGCTTGTATCACTTCAGGTTAGGTTTTTAGGACAGATTTCTCTCATTATAGTTTTGTAGATTTGTTTTTAAATGTTATATTATTTTTTTTTTCAAATCAATTGTGGCTATTTGCGATATAGGTAAGAAAAGGCAAATGAATCCACTGTGCAAAAAGAAATAATGTTTTGCAGTTTTGAGTGCCACTTCCTAGGCCACTATCAGAAATTTAAGTTTGACCTCAGTTGTGAAGGCTCTGCTGTCTGGTGTGAATCCTCTGTCCACTCTGTGTGTAACAGATCCTCTATCATCTGTGATGGTCTGAGTAACCATGTTACCTAAAAAGGTGTACAATAACCTATATGGGGGATGTATGCATTATTGTTATAGGTCAGACTGGCATTGTACTTCCATAGCTTATTTCTTGATAGCTCCTAATTGCTGTGGTTAGGTTCAGGTCATAAAGGAGTCTAAGAGCATTGTTTTGGTTGAAATAGCTCTGGAAGATTAACATCTACTGTGCTTCAGCCACAAATGGGCTTTTGATCTGTGGGGCAACACTATAGCCAGGTTGCAATGAAGCACCTGAAAAATGTATGGTGTAGCTGTCAGAGTCTCACCACCAGTTTTGCTGTACAGGTGATACCTTTTTCAACCACCCTGTTTTCTAAAGAAGGCCTGTTGTAGCAAATTATTTCTGCCTGAACATCTGCCTGTTACAATTTATCAGCATGTCATAGCTGCATTATTTGATCTTGGTTTTTGACTTATTGTGGAGGGATGTATTTCTCGGGTAGTTGTATTTTAATGGACTTATAGCAGGCTATGAAATGTTTACAACAAACTGATGCAGTTCACTCAGCACACATTAGCTCGTGTAAGTCTTTGTTTTGCTCCTTCCCACCTGCCTGGATTCCTGCTACTCTTGCAAAAGAATGTGGCATATGCACTCTGTTAAGAAATGTTTCCTCTTATTTAATTCCTTTTTTTGGAATAAGTAAAGTTGATTTCATTTTACATTTCTTCACCACATGAAACTTGACTTCTATACCTATTTATGAAAATAGCCTGGTTGAAAATGCTATGGCATAGCTTTCACTTGTTTCATTCTTGCTAACCAGGTTAGTAAGAATAGAATGAGAGAAAAGAAATCACTGCTCTGCTTAGATTTACAAGCAAAACTAAGTCATGCAAGGGATAAGTCTTGGTTCCAAGCTGATGATTCTTTTTTTCCTTATGTTACTGCATGTAGTTTCCCTTTTTCCTTTGTTTTATGAAATGTTCTAAGTCTAGACATCTCACTCACATCATTAGTGATGTGATCAGTCTTCATTTTCTGTTTATCCTCGACTTACATCATGTTGGAAATAAGCCATACACATTTTGGAAAACGTAATGCAGACAGAGCTTGTCTTAAATCTGTAGCTTTGCAATATGGTACAATTTAAATACACTGGAAAGGAAGATATTTCCCAAGTTATCTATGAAGGATATTTTAAGTCCATTGTTCCATGAATTGTTTCTGCTGTTAGTTTAGGTCAGTTGCAGCTCTGCTAGTTTCCCCCAGTATGGTTTTCAGTATATTTTTTTTCCTCTCTGCTCACTCCTCTGCCTGCACTTGATGCCCTAGAAAGTCTAGTGGAACCATTCTACAGTTCTTTGATGCTATTGATATCGTAATCCTCCAGGATTTAAAGCCAGGAACATGGCTACTTTTGTTTAATTAAGGTGAGTCAATTGGTTCGCTTCAAACGTGTAGAATAGATTTAACTCCCTAAGTTTAGGTGGGAATATCCAATGTGAGCTGCATACTGGAAAAAAATAAAAATGGCATCTGCACACCTTGCCACCCCATTGTCTTGAAATTGCTACTGTCCAAGGTCCCTCAGTGCGTTTGTGTCATACAGGGACTATTTGAGTAATTTTTAAGAAGTTGACTTGCAATTATGTGGGGTTTTTTCTGCTACCTTTCAGTAGCAGAAGCCTGAGTGATAATGGTTACAAGGCATTGGCAGCTGCTAGTGCTTTTATCACAGTAAATCTGTGTAATGCAAGAATAAACATGTCAGTATTTGCTGACCTCTTCTCTTATACTAAAGCTGCACTGTTTTAAGCTTCTGTTGGAAAATTTTAAGCAAAATAATCTTATTCAGTTACGGATGATGTGGACACAGTTCATAGTGCAATCTCCATTTAGTAAAAGAAGGGAAAAGAAGAAAGAGGTTTTATTGTAAACTGCAGTCCTTGCAGTACTGGGATGAAAGCGTTGTTTTAGTCACCTGGGTTCTGAGTGTAGTTGAGTGTTTGAGAACAAGCTAGTTCAAGTTCAAATGCTTTTTATAAGTCAGACTTGCTGCAGAATTGTCAATTGTCAAAATATACATGAAAACTGATGATAACTGTGCTTATGGCAGAATTTGAGTAAATTCCCAAACTCAACTGAAAGGTGGTTTTACCCAAGTTAATTATACACATACGCTTTCTTTGTATTCACAGATATAGATGAATGTCAGTATGGCAATCTCTGTACCAATGGACGTTGTGAAAATATGGAGGGGTCTTTCAGATGTATTTGTGGCCAAGGTTTCAAACTTTCTGCATCAGAGGATCAGTGTGAAGGTAGGAAAGAATATGATTAAAATTCATAAGGTTGCACTTGCCTTTTAGATAATATTTTTCATCCAGTAGTATTCCTTTCAATGGAGAAACAATAACTGTAGAACACTGAGGGTAAATAACCAAAAGTGTAAGAATATGTATTTTCATTATATAACTTCCATGATCACATTGTAGATTTTGACATTTGTTATAAAGCAAATCAATGTGTAGTAATATTTATATTGCTAAATTTGAATTTCTGGAAAATCCTTGGCATTCCTGTAATTTTGGAGGTTTGGGTACAACAGCTTTTGCTGCCTTAATTGCTCTTCTTTCTACCTTTCAAGTTAGTGGTAGAATCAAAAACCCATCCTGCACCCTCTTGGAAGCCAGCAGTGTCAGCTGACAGTGAGCTGATACCTGCGTTGGTGTCAGTGTATTTCAGGTAGTCTGTTTAGTAGAGAGTGAGTTTTATGTCATATTTCTAACAGTACCTGTACCTCAGAGTGTCAGGTTCTACATTTCTTCCACATCTAAAAGTCCCATCAGACCTGCACAGTAGAACAAAACTAGGTCTGAAGGTCTGAAGTCAGAGCAGAGTAGTCTGAGAGAGAACCTAGAGTGTGTACAGAGGGGACTCTATACAGAGGGACTCTCCCCCTCAATACAGGGGATTTCCTGAAACCTCTCCCAAAGGTGAAAATCTGGGAGAATGTTTCCAAGCTGTGGAAGCACAGAGAAACCTGAATATTTCTTGTCAGATGTTTTATTTTTCTTTTCCCTTTCTCCCACCCTTCCCTAAGTGACTTTCTGACTTCTGAGTGCTAAAAATAATACAGTAAAACTAAATGATCGTTCGTGTAAATTTGTCAGGAAGTTTGAAACAAAACATCAGTGTAAGTTAAGTATCTTGAGTGAGTTAAATGTGCTGTCCAGGACGCACAGCAGACTGGTCTTGGGGAAAGTATGTAGACAAAGTTTGACTGCTTCCTCTGAGCCTTTCATGGAAAAGGGTCCTTGCCAAGCTGAGCTGGCATGTGCAGGCTGTTCTTCTTAAAGTGCACCCTTCTAAAGTAAGGACTTGTACATGTGCCCAGATGCTTCATGCAGCCACACAGATTTCAATGATCCTTAAATTCAAAATTTGTGTGGTCTCAAGGGACCATTACTCAAGAGGTCAGACTCCATAGCCATAACACAGACCTGAAAAACCTCATTGAGTAACTTTCTCCAGTTTGAATTGGAGTGTATTTTCAGAAAGACATTGAGCCATACCTAAATCCTACAAGTGACTAAGAACCTACCCTATCAATTTAATTACTGTTCCTTAACAAGTATTTTGTAAATAAGGGAGGGAAAACAGGTTTCCTAGCTCAAACAGCACATGTGCTTTGTTCAAAGTGTCATTCTCCCCTCCCCCCAATATTTTGAGGTTTTCATAGGAAAATTTAAGTTTGATGTTCGAGTCCATCTGTTAACCCAGGCTGACCCCAGTTTATGAGAACTGAAGCACTGAAGGATGAGCCATGGTTATGGAAGCAGAGAGACATTTCCCCATACTTAGAGGATTAATACTGTTACAAGACAAGTATTTAAAGGAGCCTTAAGGTACAACTTAACAGGGAAACAGGCTCTCAGTGTGGATCTGAAAACCACACCCTGTTAAGAGGTGGTGATCCTGCTGGAAAGTATTTTGTGGGTTTTGCTGACTCACTGGAGTGGAGTGTTGCCTTTGCCCAGATATAAAAGAAACAAAAGCAGCTCTCAGGTAGCGTCGGTGTGTATTGGTGTGCCTTTGTGTCCCTGTTTGTGCATTGAGAGATATGTTGACTCTACAGGAGAGAATGCTGAATGCAGTCACCTCAAGGAAAGCATCCAATCTGTAATTTCATGTCTTTTTATGCATTATATTGTCTGTCCGCATTTGTTAGTAAATAAGACCAATAAAAGCAGTACTGGATATTGACACTCTGCTTTGCTGTTTTGTTCAGAAATGATTACTGCACCATTTGATTATTAATTGGTATTTTAAGATGTTTTATGTTTTCACTGTGTGTTCTGCTACAGATATAGACGAATGCCAGCACCGATCACTCTGTACAAATGGACACTGCAGGAACACGGAAGGGTCCTTCAGATGTATTTGTAGCCAAGGCTACACGTTATCATCTACTGGGGATCAGTGTGAAGGTAAGCTTATGGGCTTAAGATACTGATTCATTTTTTTCAATGGGATCTTGAATATTTCAGCTACTAGGCTGAAGGATGAATGAGGCTGAAGGATGTGTTGCTCCTTTTTCTTTCTGAATACTTTACTGTCAATCTCTCAACAGTCCCCACCTAAACAACCACATATTTAATGGATTCCTAGAAACAGTCCCTGTCATCTTTCCACGTAAGAGAAATCAGCACCTGTTTCCAACAGTAAGCCTGGAAGAGCTGTTGACATTGTTACCAAAAACAATTAAGCCTTTCCAAACATTGTTGCTCAAATTCTGACACAGAGGTTCTGTATTACAAAAACTTCTGCCAGCATATACTTTTCACATGGGGGCCTGCTAAGTTAAAACTTCTTCTCCAGCTGGTTTTGGGAACCTTTAGCCAGCCACCACGATCCCACATGTGCACTAGCAGGAGAAAATATGTAGTATAAAATGAACTCCAGGGGGATCTGCTGGAGTTCACAGCTTTCACTGTCCCAGAAGTCAGTCTACGTAATGAGTTTGTAAAAACAAAAATAAGAGGTGAAAGATGTATAGTAAATATAGGAAGAAATGCTGTATTATAGAAAACAGAAAGACTCTGTTATCTCTGAAGCAGAATGTTTTAATTGTCCAGTAATAGGCAAATGTTATTTTTTTCTGATTAGTTGTTTCTAAGCTACTCCCTCTTCTCCATCGTTGGCTTTACCACCTGCTGTGGCGCATCCGCTGCACTGCTCATGATTACCTTGAGCATTTGAGATGACTTACTAGCAAGCTTCAAAAAAGACTGTACAACAGTTGCTTCCTTATCTCATCCTACTGGGGAGAAAATCTATTAGTGAAGCTCTCACCATACATCATGGTATTAGCATGTAAAAGCTTTCCAGTCTCTAGTGTCCTTTCTGTAGCTGCTGATACCATGGAAGACACAGCTCCTTACTGTTCTTCTACCTAGTAGTGTTCTGTTGGTAAGTTACTCTCTACACAGCACTCTAGGAGGCAGTTCCAACATTCTCACTCCAGCAATAGGTCAGGAATCCACCTCTTCAAGTAATCCAGGCAGAAGAACAATTCCCCCTGTGCCAGCCAAATGCTGCCTTCTCAAGACAAACCTATAATACCAGACCAGAGTCCATCAGCAATGATGATAACTGAACCGTCCACATTTAACAAGTGACAGTATGTCTTGAAGTTCTCACCAACAAGGAATAAAGATAAATTGTAAAATCTCCATAGTACACTGATACTCTTTGGTACTGACCTGTTTGAAGAATCTGGTCATAGAACTTAGCAAGATCTTCTCAGAGTTCCTGGTGAATACCAGCATCACTTTTATCAGCTTCAAGAAATATGGGCTGATGATGCAAGGCACTAGAAACTTGTGTCAAAGAATTTTGCTCTCATCTGGCTTCAAGATTATCCTAAATTGCAACAGATGCAGAGATACTGTGTCAAGAATCAAAGAAAAATTTGGTGGAAGGGATCACTGGTCCATCCTGCCTGCCAAAGACAGAATAGACCATATGGTGTCATTCCTGACAGGTACTCATCTAACCTGCTCTAAATAGGCTTCAGCAGATGAGATTCCAAACATCTCTTCAAGAGGCCTGTGCCAGTGCTTTTGCTCTCCTTGTGTTAGACTTTGTTTCCCAAATGTGTGAAGGCAATCTTCTGTTGCTGCAGTTTATAAAATCTTCCATCTCTTCAGTATTTTCTGAAGTACAGGATATTACAGACTGCTTTTTGCCCCTTGGAAACTAAGTTTGAACAGACTGTGCTTGTTCTGCTGTCAGTAAGAATGCTTTATGCAACCACTTTATCTGCTACACATATCTTCTGGTTTTCCTCACCTTCTGATGCAAGTATTTTTGAAGACTTCTTGAAGTGTTCATTCAGTGCACATTTAGGGAGTTCAGCTGATTACAGGTTTAAATCTCACATTTGTATTTTGTTTTCTCACATTTTCATCTCAGAGTAGGTCCTTAGCCTCACAGGCTCATTCCCATCTTCATGAAAATGGCTTTCCTCCTGACTCAGTTCAGCCAGATGTGTGCGTGGGCAGAGCTTCCATAAGGGGACAGTTGCCTTGAGAAGACATCTAATATTTCTACACATGATGGCCTGTGATTTTCAAATTAGCCTATTTATCTGAATGTTCTCATTTGAACAGAGTGGTTCAAATTATGTCCGGTTTCTCAAAAAGTCAGGGGGTGGACTTACGTCATGTCAGAGGATACCCACAAATGTGTCAGGCTGTAAAGCCAGTGTGATTGACAAATCACATGTAAGAAATGTGCTTGTTTACTCAATAAGGATTTCTTCTACTTCAGCATTTTTCTTAAAATTGCAGCATGTCAGTAAACAGGTTTGATCATTATACACTTGTGCAAACTTTTAGGGATACTGCAGAATTTGGCAGAATTACACTGTGCTCATTTTCAGCTGTGCTTTTTGCATCTCTGGATGAAGTTTTTGTCTGGAAGTCTTTGCACAGTATTCACTTGTTTAAGAATAAATGTTATTTGCAAATAATTGTTCTAGGCATCGGTGTATACCTGCAGCATACATGTTCTGTATTCAGCCTTGCACTGAACTCTTCAGAAGATGAAAACTGACTGAGGCCTTCATTCCTTCAGTTCTGCCTGGGAGCAATAATTTGTGTGCCCTTTCCTATTGTAAGTGCCTGTGTACCCTGTTATCCGAGGCTGAAGAACTTTTCCCTTATGCAGTACCTCTGGAGACGTGTATGACCTGCTTGGAAATCAGTAGTCTGGAAGTGCATGGCCATCCACAGGTGGGCTGTATGCACAACGTTCCACTTGAAGAGGGAAAAAGAGGTTGCTTCCTAGTAGTCAGAGGACATCAAGATGCATGACCCACGTGCATGGTTTTATTTTCTTTCTGCTTTACTCTGCTTCAGCATCTTGTTCTTGAGATGAAGTGACATTGAAATGTTCTGCTCTGTGTTGCTCTGGACATGAGGGAACACAAAATGTGAGCACAGCACAAAGGGTAAAAGGTATTACCCTTCTCTCGACTGACAGGAAGGATGAATATATATCATCTGGACTTACATGTAGACTGCACATCTCAAGAACTCGGGTTACTGGAGAAGAGTGTTTGAAGCATAGGAAGCTCCACCATTCTCCCAGGATCTTGCTAGCCAAAATGCTCAAGACATGCATCTGTAAAGGGTGGTAAAAAGCACTGAACATCTCAAGCATGAGTTACTGTCTGTGATTTTTCTGGAGATTCTTGTGCAGCAACCATAGGACCAGTGAAGAGTTGCATCAGAGAAAGGGAGGTTTGCATCCGATACAGAAAATAATGCATTTTGACTGAATTTGGCAGAAGGTGCCTTTGTGTTGTGAGACCTGGCATTAACACAGCACAAGGGAGCCGTTAATTTTTTCTCATGCTCCTAGTCAAAATTAATTGCTGTTTTAAATTAACCGCAATTTATTTCTCAGTTGAAAATGATTATAAAACATATGGTTATCAAAAGGTCACATTGTCAGCATGAAGTGCAGTTTTATCTGCAATAACATTAATTTATGTAAGAAAGCCATCCCTATTTCATATTTTCATCAAATAGATTAAATCCCAGGGATAGATGCACTCTTATACAGTGTGGGCTTTCCAGAGATAAGTGTAGAAATGAGGTCGTGTTCTCTTTTTTAATTACAATTGTTATTCATTCCTGCAACACAGGAAAAGGTTACAATCCTAATCAGCTAAAATCCATGCTGAAGAAATCAGAATAATCAAAGTCAGTGGAAAAAGTCTTTGATAACTGTTTTTCAAAGGAAGCTATCTGCATTATCAGAGCAATAAACTCAGTGAATTACGAGGCAGGGCACTGTGGAGGCAGGGGAAAGTTGCTTATGAGATGCTTCTTTTACTTGACTCCTATTTTTAGTTTTCTTTTAAAACTAGAGGCACAGTCATGAAACACATTGTGATCTTGAGCTGTAGTGAAACAAAACTGTATAATATCACCAGATTGCTGGTACTTGCTGAGTTACTCCTGTACCCACAGCAGCTGTGCTCTGTTTCCTCTGGAGAACAAAAGACTTTAGGTGTAGACAATGCTGGCATCCTGTTCTTGAAATATTTTATTACTTTGTATCTCATTTATGTCCTGAAATTTGCCCTGCTATGTGTCAGTCCTCACTTTTATGCCATGGATGTCAAGACACTCGGGCAGAATCTACAGGCCTGAGGCTGGGTGATGGGAACGTGGTAGGAGCTGGACCCTGCATGCCCTGACTCTGGAGCTGGATTGGGTTGGGTTCAGCACTGAGTAGCAGCAGCTCTTCAGCTCCATGACCAAGGCACTGAGCCTGTGAAATGGCTGTGTTGCATCACACGAACTGCCTCTGAGAAAGGAACCGTTAGCACAGCAGCACACATGGGGTTGTTTCGTGAGCTGTCTTGCCAGGCACATCTGGTCTGGTGTGGCACCAGCTGCACTTGGGCTTGCCCATGCTCTGGGCAACGTCTGAGTCAGGTCACTTCCAGCTCGGGGATTTTTGTAAAGTGATTTAAACATGTCCAAAGATGCATATTGCAACTACAAAATTGCATTAGTAGGCATTTTTTGTGTGTCTAAATGTATAGCTGCTTGTATCTTCTTGTTAATTGTACTGTTTTAACACCATAGTCACCATTAAGTAGGAGAAAGGTTGGTAGGAAGATCTGTTAGCATAGCTTTCATTAGAGATGCATGTGCTTGCTAAGAATAAATAATACAAAATCAAATTTTAAATCTCTCTAGAAATACAAGAAGTTTGATGATAAGTTGAAAGAAATGAAAGGGACATTCCGAAATGTAATAAACTTCATTTCTCCACCCCGTTAATAAACAACATCATAGCTTCAAGTTGCTATGTTAGTATTAAAGTATCTGATGAAACTAGAAATTTCATCAGTTTTTACATCATCTAACAATTGAGTTACATTTTTATTTCAGATGTTGATGAATGTCTTCAAGATAGTGATGTTTGCCTTGGTGGAAACTGCATGAATACCGATGGGTCTTACAAGTGCACTTGTCCAGAGGGTTTCCAGCAGATAGCAAATAGGGGATGTCAAGGTATGAAATAACTATAAAAAAATACCTGGATCGTTACTATAAATGTGCAAGTTTCTAAGCGTAACTTGTGATAGTCACAGATCACGCTAAGGAAGAGAAACTTATTTTATGAATCACTTGCAGTGCTTTCTTGCTCTTCTCATTTTATATCACACTCTGTAAATATATGCTGAGAGATTATCTCAAGAGGCTGAAATCTCAGCTTTAATAACTTGGAAGAGAATCTATTTTAGAACTAACAGAGATACGCTGCTGTGTTTTCCCAAATCCTGGGAACATTTATCTTGACAGGACCTTCTAGGTTTGAATCTGTGATGTATACTAACTATAGTTAGTGTCAAGTCACAGTAGGTAAATGTCCCTCACCTCTAACACACTTGCAGTGCTTTATGGAGGATGGGTGGAGAGGAAGAGAATGTATTATCTGAGGCTGAGTCATCATTGCCAAATACAGAAAAATACTTCCCAGCTTTTAGGTTCTGAACGATCCCAACTCCATGTTGGCACAACACCCAGACATGCCTCACGACTCCTTTTTGCCATCCATTTTTATGAGACAAGAGTCATGGTATTAGAGCTGGAAAGCGATAGTGTATTTGTGCTCTAAATGCCTGGAGATCCAGGAGACCGGGCTCTGCTTTGGCTGCGCTCCTCATGCACCTCTTAGGCTTGAGCTGGAAGATATTCCAGCTGATCTGTGTTGAAGATCTTGTGCAACCAACAGTAAATTCCCTGTAGAAGTTCTGAGTCTTATATGGGACTGCTTTCTAACTCAGAACATGTTGCATTCAACATATAGAACTGCGTTATTAGACTTTCCTGTAGCAGATAAGAGAGAATTGATCACAAGCTATAAATCAATGCCAGCTTTGATACCACTCTATTCTCTTCACTATGTGAAATAGTAGTATATAGGCTTCATGTCTTAATGGATAAATATAAGGAAACTTATGAGCCAACTAAGGAACAGTCAGTATAGACAGTATTTTTAACAGGAAAAACATGAATGAAAATTGGAAATCATTTCAGGTAAGAGCACCACACTTGAGAAAGAAGACCACCAACACTGACAAATAACAGCTTGCTGTAAAGGGGAGTGAAACTGCTTGACACAAGCAACCAGATCAGTATCAAAACAAAGGGAAGAAAGGAGGAGTTGATACAATGAATATTGACAATCTAGAATAGCAAAGAACTGGACAAAGTGAAAAAACATAAAGGGAGAGATCTTTGGCTAAGAGAGTTTAAGTATGGTTAGGTATGGTTTTTTACTGTGTTCACTACTTGTTAAGCTGTTGCAGGATGCAAAAATAGAATTTTTATTTGTCATAGATGAAAATTTTCAGTATGTTCTCTTTTCCTGTATTTTGCAGTGGACAAAACTAGCCGTACTTGTATCATAAATGATGACTTCTTTACATTTCAACAGTACCTTTAAAATATTTTAAAGAGCAGATAAGCATCGACATTTTTAAATGACTGAAAGTTAGTTCTGTCAGAGCCCTGTAATAGCAAGAAAAAACATAAAACTTTTGAGAGAATTTTCCTGGAGAAATTAGGGGCATGGTAAGAGATCCAGGTAATAGGCCACTAGTGCAGAGTGTTCTTGACCCCATGGTTTACTGGGCATGAGCAACCAGTAAGCGTTTCGATATATCCAGTTTTATGCTGAAGAAGGACTCTCAGTCACACGTGTAGGATAGTGGGCGTCCTTGTGGGGCACAGTCACTGGGAAAGATTTAGGGGTCAGAGACAGGCAGCTGAATACGAGCTTCCAGTGCCAGCCCATGGCCGCAGGACTAACGCGCTCCCCAGGAGATTGCAAAAGCAGAACATCCAGCAGGAGTAAGCAAGGCTTGTACCTGGCTTTGGCACTGATACAGCTGCTATGGGCACGTTGCCATACGCTGACGTTCTGGCACCCACAATTCAAAATGGGCACTGATCAGCTGAGGGAGAGTTTCAAGATGATCTCAAAAAAACCTGGGGGGATGGTGGCCTGGGGGAAAAAGGATTGAATGCTTTTAAACTGTGTATGTTGTTGGGTAAGAGGGGAGAAGAGGGGTAACTTACTACTTCAGAGGAAGCCAAGTAGAGAGCTATTGAACTACACTGCACATTTGTTACAGAACGTGGTGTCTGCAAGGTGAATCTGGCCTAGAGTAGAAATTAGGAACATGCGTTTTGGTAAGTAGTAAAGTTGAAAAGACCACAGCATTAGGAAGTGTGCAATTTGCTCTTTCAGATGAATTATACTTATATCCCTCAGATTGTTGATTTTGTTTCCCTGTCTTTTAATGCATCATTCTACCTGGTATAATCAGCTGGTTTGTTTCCAGTAATTTTCTGGCAGTTTTAAGAAACTAACAGCTTAGTCCTGTGAACAGTACCTGAGAAAGTACCATACTGTCCCTGTCATTGCTGATCTCCCACCTCACCTGACTTTCAGAGACCTTCAGGAAGTATGTCCTTGGTCTGCATTTACCATGAATTCAGAGAAGACTTGATATATGTAGGTGTTGTGCCAAGCCCAGTGCAATGACTTTTCCCTGTGCACCTCATACAGAGGTGCCCTTGCCCAAGCTGCTGCTTCTGTTCTTTTCACATAAATGCCGTGACTTCAGAACACTGGCCGGAGGTTTACCCACAGGATAGAATCAGTCTGTATCTACAGAAAATTCTGTAATGGATGTCGTGTGTCTTGAAATAATGGTACTGAAATCATAATTGCTCTAGTCTATTAAAATTACTGTCTACTTCAATGCCTTTTGTTTGGCTGTAGCAACAGCCAAAATCTAAGGAATGAAAGACATGGTTAAGAATAAGAAATGGTAGTATCTGTGACGGTGGATGAATGAGCCTGCTGTAATTTTTGTTTCTAAATTTGTGTTTGATCTCAGCATAGTATTGAAAACTTCTTAAAAGGTTTCTGTAAAGCAAAATAAACAAGTACAACTACAATGTGAATATTAATTCGTGCAAGCTGTACCTCCTGAATGAATGAATCCAGTCCTTAAGTTCTGGTGGCAGGTTTTGTTAGTAAGAGGAGACGTCAATCAGAAAGAAATGCTTGTTTTCAGATTCAAAAGTAAGTTTGAAAGTCAGTGTTTGAAAAATGCTGTTGATAAAGAAAAGCAATGATGACAAACTCTTATATGGCAACCTTTTGGGACCATTCCCATTCACCATCAATAAAAAAGAGCATTTGGCTTTAAATGATATAAAATCAACTTACTGGCAAGGATGCAGCTCCAGACCTGTCGGTAGCACACGGAGCCTGATGCACGCGTTGAGCAGTGTGCAGCAATTGAGCAGCAGTGAGATGGAGCGGGCTGAGAACTCCCCTAATGCACAAGAAATATTGGCCAGTGTGGAGCTTATTCTGGCATCTCTCAAATCACTCTCACCTGCTCATCCTCATCACAGAGAGTGATATAATGACAGTATGATGCAGCAGAACATACTGATGCCTCTACAGAATTAAGAATGATTCCAGATTTGGTTATTCTGGAAAATAAGTGCATTTATACAGCCATTTACAGAGGTGGTGGAAATAGAAGCTACTTTTAAGACTAATTGAACTTAGGCTAATAAATATTAAGGGTATGGTGATGTGCAAAGGTGTTCATGTCTCTGTGCTTTCAGATATCAACGAATGTGAGAGATCTGAGCTGTGTTCACCTCACGGGGAGTGTCTGAACACGGCTGGTTCCTACCAGTGCGTGTGTGAGCGGGGCTTTGCTGTGTCTGCGGGTGGACGGACATGTGAAGGTGAGAGAAGTCACAGTAATGCATTCCCATTCATTTGCTGTTATTAATTGGGCCTAATACCCCAAACCCACTATTAGCTCTGCAATCTGCCACCGAAGGACCCTTTGCTCTTTTTCTTGTAAATGCACAAGGTGCTGTGCTGCTGTTTGAATCACAAGTAGTAAACCAGGAAATGTACAAAATGGGCAACATAGTGGAGTTAATGTTTGTTAGAAGCTGAGGTTTACTTTTCTTGATTTTTAATAATTTTGCTTCGTAACATCGGATCTGATCTAATTATGGCAAATGATGGCAAAGGAGGGAATGACATTCTTATTTTAAGATAAATGAAACCAGTGGACATCTGTCATAATATGAACCTATTCATAGATGGGAAGTTAATTCTATCTTGTAGCAAGGGCAGAAGGAATATATATAAAATGCATGTAAAGCAAGTTTGGAACATAGGCTTCTGGTAAGTTTTAAGTGGGTAGCCCTTCCACTATAATTTTCATTATTTAGTTTAAATATTCTTAATTGCATTAGCAGCAAGCCTGAGCTGCCTGATGTTCTCATTGCTGTGTGTGAGACAACAGAAACTTGCCCGTCAAGGCTTTTTTTTTTAAGATGCAAATGAAGTATCCACACAACAGAAGTAACTCTAGTGAGAAACTGTAGTAAAATGCTATCTATGATAGAACTTCAGGCATTTTGAAAGGGCAGATACGGAGCAAATAGCAGTAATTAGATCTTCACAGCACTAAAGCCAGCTTCCTATACATAAGGTATGCTTACACAGGTATTTTTCATACAAGCTTTTAAAAGCTGCTTCAGTAATAACACTGATGAGAAACATCAACCAGGAGCATAGAATTTAGGTGTAACCAGGGCTTTTATTTTGTTATAGCATGAGTATATAACCTGTTTCTAATGGAACACATGCAGTAGCAGGAGAGCTACTGAGCAGGAGAGCATTCTGAGATGAATTTAAAATAGGAGACTGGTGCTCAATGAGGCCAAGAAGAAGTGAGGCTTTGTGTAGTGAGCAATGCTGACAGAACACGAAAATTCCCCCAATTGGATGAAGAATGGCTGCTCTTATGGCTGAGAGGACTATTCAAGACAAGAAAGTAATTCAGGTGGGAAAGTAATAATTCAGTAGAGGAAGAAGTTACCTTGTAGCAATTTGGCAGGATGCACTCAGAGGGGAAGCACTGGGCAGGTGACAGGTTGTGATGTTAAAACTATGGGTAGTGGATCTCAAATATCCAAGCAGGAAGCAACCTGTTCTCTGTCCCAATTACAGGCCTGTAAATCCAACTGTGATTGATTTTCAGGCGGCAGCTCTTCTGACAGTTCGCTTAGGGATAGTGAAACGGTTCTTCCTTCAGTTGGAGAAGCTGTATTCAAACTTCTGCCTGTCTCTTGCATTTACTGCCCCTGGTTTTACCAGAAGAAAACCAGCATTACAGCTGGTATTTGAGCTGCCATATAGCTAGTAACACAGTGTCTAATGAAATGAAATACACTATTGGCAAGATTACTGTTATGCTGATGTAAGGGAGTAAGTGCTGTATATTTAGATATAGCATGACATCAAATACACTATTTGTGCTTTAATTATTATTGATAACTTTAAAAATCCTGCAGTATTTTTGGCGTCGTTTCCTCTCTAAACATTTACTTTATTTTGTAATCATGGCATAAGTTGAAAGAAACATTCTCTTGCTGCTACAACAAAAGCCTCGTCAAGCGTTCTAGAGAGACCAAATCTGAGTAACTACAGTGATTGATGGCAAGGCAGTATTTTGTGATTTCAAGTAGTGGGGATAATTACAAAGTACACTCGTGGACTCTTTTGGCAGCATGTATACACTTCACCCAGTGGTTAGGGAGGATATGGTTAAATATCTTTGATTTCTCTGCAGGAAAAGTAGTAGCAGGTGTTTTGCCTCACTGTTGAATATAGCTTAGAAAAAAGAAAGTGGTCAGAGAAGAATGCAGACTGCTCTTAGCAGAAACCAAACACTTTATTCCAAACCAAAGTTAGAAGAACACTTATTAACCTTGTGAAATCAAACTCTCAGAAATTAAAAAAGGCAGAACTGAATAGAAACAAAACTGAATAGGAAAAAAAAAAAAGTTGATGGCATCTAATTTTAGGGGTTGTATCAGACAATGAGCCCCTCTGTTTGCATCTCTGACAGTTAATAAGGTAGCAGAGTTCCCAGGGAAGGGTTACCATCACATATGATGAAGTAGCACAAAGCTAATCTCCATTAGAACAAAAAAGCCAAACTTTTACTAAATAGAAAAGGATGAAATCACAAGATCTTATTTCAAGGATTGTGAATAGTTTTGGAACTTTTTAATGAAGAATAAAGCAACAAGTACAAAACCAGTTGAGCATGTTTCACAAGTAATTGGTGGTGTGTATGGAATACAGATCAGACTTTTATATTCCGCACTTGGAAAAGTATTTTAATAACTTGGCGAAGTGAGGGTACTTCTAGTCTTCTGGAGCAACAGCACTCCTTTTCTACAATTAGTTTCTCCAGTCTGTCATTTTAAGAAAAACAATTCTAGAGTTGGATAAAAATCATCTAAAGGCAGCATGAATGGCATTAGTATTAATATTTGTAGTAATGTAGCTTCCTGAGAAAAGGCAAGATGAAACAAAAGCATCAGAAACAAAAGGAACGTGTGACATTCCAGGTACTGAGAAAGGATGTGGCTTCCAGCTGCAGGAGCTACTGTTCTTTACACTGGGTGCCTCTGAATTTACTTCTAGTTAAGTGAGTGAGAATAACTGTTTATACCATCAGAGAAAGAACCCGAGGAAATTCTGCTGGATTCAGACGCCTCTCTGTACCTGGGGAGCAGATTTTCCGAATCTCCAGACTGGCTTTGTATGAGTTTGACTCTTTTTTTTATTATTATTATTTTTAAAGTCAGAAACAACAACAACATAAAACATTTAAGAACCCCGTGTGGTTCATTCTGGTATGGAGTTTTTATGGCCATTGGCCAAAGTAAACCGAACAGCTGTGGAGTCTGTGTCTTCTTCCAAGGTGTAGACAAACTTCTGCTGTAGCGGTGACATTCCACTGCTGCCTGGCCCCAGGCTCAGCAGTTTGGCTGCGCTGGCTCCGAACAGGAGGCTCTGGGAGCCCTCCCTGTCGAGCTCTCTAGGGTTCCTGTAAAGGCATCGTTTTACCAGGTTGGCTGCTAGTCAGTGCGTTGGCAAAAGCTCAAGTCAGAGGTTCTCTGATGCTTAAGTCAACAACGTGCCCCAAGCGCCTCTTCTGTCTCTGTGTCCAATCCCATGTGTCTCTTAGTGGCCCCCTCATTTTTCCTCTCTGCTTCACTGCCTCACCGGGCACTCCAGAGAAACTTAGACATCCCACCACAGCTTTCCAACCTCTGCTTCTTCCTTTCCCCTCGCTTGCTGCCTGGTATCTTGTTCTCCTTTCCTTGTCCACTCTCTGAGCTGTTTGGATGCTTGTATGCAGCATCCACTGATTGTTGTGATCAAACTATAATTTACAGATCAGTACACAAAGATGCTACATTGTCCCTCGTTTTAAATGGCTGCATACCTAAGAAGGCTGAAAACCAGGGAAACAAAGAGCAGAGCTGTGAACAATGCACAGCTGTTACCTCTGCCACCAAAGACATTTCAAGATGTTTGCTGTAACAGCACATCACCACTAGAATTCTGCCCACTTAGGGAAGACAAGGCAGCTTTAGGAAAAGGTACAGCAAATCGAGGACTCCCTTTGGGGCAGCATATTATCTGTTACATGGATTAAATTTTATGTAGTAGGTAACTTCACAGCCTCACCAAATATCTGGCTAAATGCTGACGAAAGCAATCTCAGGCTTCTGCCAAACCTAGATTCAAGTATGCATCTCCAGAATATGCCCTCCTGTTTCACAGTGAGTAATCACAGACTTCACCAGCGTTCTCACATTTGCTGATATAAATGTTTCAGGGCATCAACTATTTCTTATCTGACACTGGCTAGAGAAGTAAGAACACAAAAGGGAAAATAAAAATTTACTTCTTATCCATATCATTGCAATGTTGGAATCATCATCTGGCATTATGGACCCAGTCTTTATTCAAATATTCATTTTTTTAACTTTCTCATTATAATAATTTTTATGTCTGGCTGTTATGGGCAGCCCTGTAAGTCTCAGAACCAGAGCTCTGCTCCCATAAGCACAATGCAGAACTCTCCTAGGAATCAGTTCATCTTCCAGACACTTTGCCGTGCGAGTAGATTTCATGGCTGAGGTTAAATATGCCTTCATCTTGGCCGGGCTGGCAGAAAGCAGGAACACGGTGTTGGGCTGAACAGGAGTGTGCTTG
Organism: Scolopax mira; assembly: GCA_004320125.1. Classification (NCBI taxonomy): domain Eukaryota; kingdom Metazoa; phylum Chordata; class Aves; order Charadriiformes; family Scolopacidae; genus Scolopax; species Scolopax mira. The sequence continues at coordinate 61,198 of BJBW01004343.1, forward strand.
AGCACACATGTTGTGCCTTTCTTTAGATCCTGATGATGTTAGATCAAAGGAGTTTTGATTAAAGCAGGCAGCACTGAGTCATGGATTCTGAAACAGATCGTAATTACAGAGAACTGCTTTAGTCACTGTATAGACCGAGGATATATTAGTTTCATATTTAGTTTTTCCCCTTGCTTTGTCTCCATACAGCAAAAGAACGACCAATTACAAGCCTCATGCTTTTGAGGGTGATTAAAGAAACAAATGCCCTTTCCGGCTGTAAAACAGGAGTCCTTTGAGTGAGCTGTCTAGACAAGGAAAAATATTTGGTGCTTGGACCTTCTCTGTAATTTCCCATACACTGAAAGATCCAGTCATGTTCAGACTGTGTACTCTTTAAAAACAAAACTGTCTTCTGTGGCTATATTATATACTAAATTAGGACACTTCCTACAATCACAAGTTTTGTTTCTGTAGCTTTTCAGTCAGTGACCTTAGCTTACCTTTAAAGAAACAGCTGCATGATCCATTCCCCTATCTGCTTCCTTTAACATTTAGCTATTAAGTAAGAGAAATACTGTAATTTAAGTAATTCTAAAATCCCCAAGCTGTAGTCCTTTCTGTCAAGGCATTTAACAGGGTAACTGTCCTGTGGCTCAGGAACTTCTGTTATTAAACTATAGTTGGCCATTTAAAATACAAACGCTGCATTACTGTCTGTTGTCTTAAATTCCTGGCTGTCAGTCCACCATTGCTTACTCATTTTGAATTCCCTTTCTTAACTTAACAGGATTTCATGAATAATATATAGACTATTCACATTTTTTGACCAAATATGTGAAACTAATGATCATATGACAATAAACATTAGAATAAGATATGTTAAGCATGTATAATAAACAGCAGCAAGAGCTGCAAACAGCAAAAAGAGCAGCAAAAAACCCACTACCTTAAAGAATTTGTATCTTCTTTCTCCCAGTAACTCCATATATATCTTTATATAATTCTGTCATTATGGTGACTGGAGAAGAAAGTGTATCAAAGACCATACTTGAACTTTCACCTTTGAAAGTGTCTTTAATACAGATAGATATTGCTTGCTCTTATTGTTGAATTAATTCTACTAGTGAGAGTTTGTGGTAGATTTCAGTAAGTTCAGAATGCAGAAACCACCCAAATTTTCATATTCAGTTCCTTGAGAATAAACATACCAGCTATTGTACTCTTTGCCAAATACAAATAGCTCTGTCTAATGTAAACTCCTTCAATATTTTCCCTTTGCTTAATAAATCTAAAGAGCAGTGAAGCCTTTATTGACAAAGCCAACAAAATAGATAAGTTATTCTGCCAGTTCCATCTGCATTTGAGCCCTACTCTCTCCTTTCAGAAAGAGACCAAGTAGCAGTGCTGGTCGCCTGTTCAAAGCAGCCCTCTCTCCCTGGCAACACAGGATTCAGTCCCACCAGTCCTTTAGTTCAGTGGGTGTCCTAAGGACTTCACTGGAGGTAAAATGATGCTGGGCTCCATTACATGAAGGTCTAATATGCAGAATTAATGATAGTAGCTAGTATAAATCAAAGGTTAATCACTTTATTCATAATTTAAAATGTAATTTCCTCGAGGCACAGTGTAGAAGATAATTCCAAGCAGACAGCAACCTTAACAGTCACAATGATTTCTAGGAAAAAAGTATAGTAATAATTTCTCCTCTTCAAACTGCAGAGGAATTTAGAAAGCAGAAGGTAATAGTCCTAGTATCCTGCCAGGTTCCCAGTTTTAGTTAAGTTTTTCCTCCTGAAAAACACACAGTGACAATTGTCAATGCCCACAGATGGTCAGGGCCTTGGGTTTAGGTCTTTGAGTGAAGATAAAAATAATACATTCCTAGCATTTGTAATACACCGACAGAAATAAACCACGTTCTGTCACAGTGGCTCTGGTTCACTATAGGCTGATGGGCAGCTGAGTCAAAGAAGACACTCATTCAGTGACTCTTTCTTGTAAGGCCAGCAAACCACAAATGGGAACTACCAATGAATGGGTCAGCACAGAAGGCATGCAGGCATTGTAATTACTTTGCCTATCTGAGTAAGGTTATTCAAGTGTAAACTTACAGGATTAAAGCCAGGAGGCTCAGTCCACAGACAGTTACCACTTACACGTACATCCACCGTGACATTCTCCTCTGTGCACAGAGCCAGCGTGAGATCCGTGCAGCACTTGTGCACAGTGGTGCAGCCATAACCCTTCACCTCTTCTCACAGGCACAGAGGTTCGGTTTCACACAGGCCCTTAACTGATTGTTCTACGCTGCCAGAATCTGTAAGACAGTCAGAGAGATGGTCATATTTAAACTGTTACTCTGTGGTATGTAGCATCGTGCCATGATTGGGAGGTTTGGTGAAACAGATGGGAGCCAGTTGACCATAACTGTTGTCTGACATAAGATAGTTCCTGTGAAGTTAGCACTGAAACAATTTCTTAAATTGTATGTGTGCTTACATTACATTTTTGTGCCTTGTCCTTTGTGTCTTCCTTCCCCATGTATAGAGGGACATTGCTGCATCTGTTTGCAAAATTGGCCAGTCTGTTGTTTTCCTGCACTCTTCATGAATGTCTGCCTTTGACTGTCAGGTGGCCGGTCTGACATTGAAATTCTTCCTTGCAGATGTTGATGAATGTGAGAATGGCACAGTATGTGGCCGTCACGGCTTCTGTGAAAATATGGAGGGCTCCTACCGCTGCCTCTGCTACCAAGGGTACCAGGACTCACAGGATGGGCAAGGGTGTACGGGTGAGTTCTTAGACACAAGAAGTCATTCCTGCAAGGTTCTAGTGAGGAAAAAGCAACATGTAACCCTAACCTAAATGCATTTTTTTCACAAAAATATTTTTGTTTTCCATCATTTTTTGTTAGTTATACAACTTACTAGCAAAATAAGGTTGAGCTGTGCTTCAGTCACTGAACTTTGTGCCAGAGGGAAGCTTAACTATGTATGCATTTAATGAGAACCTGTTATTGGGATGGAATGGAAGCCAACAGCAAATATGAGCCACTCATTTTATCTCTTTTTAAAAAGCCAAGAAAACCCACCAGTTCTGCACATCAGGACCATTCACAAACATAAATCATAATAGATCGAATTTAATATGTCAGCCTATTTAAACGCCACATCTGTTTAGTCTCTTAGCTAAATAACCAGAACTCTGTGCTACCCCCTACAGGAAATAACGTCTGGCATGTGGTAGCGCCAGTCTGAATGAGATGGCACAGTGCATTTGAACAGATTTTTTTTAACATTGGCTTCGAGATCCAGGAAAGACACCTATCCCCACGAAGAGATGTGAAATTTCTGTAAATGTGTAAATACTGCACATTTCTCTTGTGAATAATAGGTTTCAGATCTGTTATTAATAGTGATGGTTGAGAGAACCATCTGAGGCAGCACAAGTTTCTAATATAAAATTAATTCCAGATCAAGGAAAGGTATTCATTAAGCAATTTCTTCAAGCCAGACTCAGGATGAAACACATTTACCAGGAACAGAGACCTAAATGAAATCCCAAACAGAGAGGAGGCCTTAGAAGTTTTATAGAAGTGTTGTTATGTGTTTTCTAATATATGAAATAGTTTTATTACAAAATTCTGCATGCCATTTGGCACTTAGTTTGCAACATACCAGTTACCAGTGTGTATTTTTGCATACAGTGACTTTTCATGGATGAAAACAAATGAAGCATAGAAAAGGGACGGGGGGGGAAGGGGAGGAAGCAAAAGCTGGTGTGAAACTAAATTTGTGTTGCCAGTGAAGTGATTCTCCACCATAAAACAACAGCCTTTTTTTTTTCTTGTATACACTATATAATATAAAATACTCCTATAAATTTTGATGATAGTTATCTACCAGAACAATTCTAGCTAAAAGGTAAGTTTCTAGTTCCTCACCAGGCAATATTCCCCAAAGAAGACTTATTCCTCCTCAGAATAATCCAAGTACATTTTAAGTGCTAAGCAAACCATAAGTTTAGATGTATTTTAATATAACAATACACAAAAATCAGTGTTCAGTCATATGACTAGATTTTCATTTTTACTGGATAAGAAGCGAAAGGATAAAACATTGCCTCACAAGTTATACTTTAGACCACACTCCTTTACAGAAATTTCTGACTTGTGATACACAATTTAGAATTTTAAGATTCTGTCATTAGTACATAAAATAGACTTTCAAGTGTAAACTTCAGCAACTGAAAAGCGAGTAACATTAAATGATTCTGACAATATTTGGTAAGCCTTGTTTAAAAACCAGACAACTCAGTTTAAAAATACATGGAGCTTTTGAGAGAGAGGGAACCTGCACTGTTCAGCAGGGGCTGCCTGGGTGACCCAAGCATAACCTTTGTGGGTTCCAGAGCAGCCTGTGAGGCCGGGCATAACACAGAAACATGGGGGCAGTGGGGCTGGAGAATTCACTGTTCAGTGGATATTCATAAGGAAAATGGGATTTTGAGGAAAAAGGGGAATTCTCTTTTCATAGTGCAGTCTAAATTATACCAGTCTATTCATTTTTGCTCCTTGAATTCAGTGGAAATTTGATAGTAAAAAGAACAAGTTTGATTATAGTAGGTGTTTAAGAAAATAAATCTGTCTGAACTTAAAACCCAAGAAAAGTGTACAAAGAAAAGCAAGTATTTAAAAATGAGAAAGAAACCCCCCAAAACACTGTGAAAAAAAATGAAAGCTGGTGTTCTGGTCTACCAGCAACACCTACTCAGCACCAATATTCAGAAACTATACTGTGGCTTTCAGAGGCCTTTTTTCAAAGGACTGACTACTTGTTTATGAATCCACTTAGGTATCAGTATGTTTTAAATCCTTCCCCAGAGATCACATCTGTAATCTGGCAGACAATACTGGCACAGATATAGAAGATAAACGAACAAACTGTCAGTAATGGGTCTGAAATTATTTATATTTTGGCTTTTTTCCCTAGATGTGAATGAATGTGAAATGCTGAGTGGAGTATGTGGCGAAGCCCTCTGTGAAAACGTCGATGGTTCTTTCCTGTGCCTGTGCTCTGATGAAAACCAGGAGTATGATCCAATGACCGGGCAGTGTCGCTTCCGGACCTCACCAGGTAAAACGCCAGTGAATTTTTGCATGCTTGGCCTGATTCCCACTGCACACGTAACTAATGGAAAGGTAAAGTTGGTTTAAATGCTGGTCTTGCTTTAACTATAACAGAAAAATTTAAAACTTTGTCATCTTTTAGTGTGTTCAGGAGAAGAGTCGTTTCTAGGAAGAACATCTCACCATAGGATACCAGAAGACATAAAAATTAGAATCCAGTACTTTACATCATCTGCTCTTGAAACAGAATAAGTGGCAGTACTAGGAACAGAGATCTTACTATTTATTCTCTTACTTTTCCTAAGTAAAAGGAGGAAAGTACTGGTATTCTTCTTTAAAAGGATTCTCGCTTTCCTGTGCATCCTGCAGCCTTGCTGGTTGGGTTCTTTTCCTCTTACCAGTTGGCTTCTGTTTCTCAAAACCCCAGAGATGGCCCAGCCAAGCAGTGACACTGCCCCGTGTACCTCTGGATAGTTGACATTTTGGGGGCTGACAATACAGAATTTTTCCACATCTGCTCACTTTGCTTGTTCCTATTCTGTTCAGAGAACCAATGGGTGGCCCTTGTGCAGCTGTCAAGTGAAGAGGGAACAAACCCAGTCTTTTCCTCCCCTTTGTAAGTGGCATAAGCCTCACGTGTTGAGGCAAGGATGAGCAGTAACAGCTCTGGTTTGCCCAGCGATGACAACTTCAGCCTTGCCCCTAGCCCAGCTGCAGCACGAGCACATAGGAATGGCGTGTCCTCTCCCCGCAGAGAGCCGTGGCACAGCCACGCAGCCTCCAGCCTTGACTGGAGTCGGGCACGGTGCTTTGAGAGCTGCCAGGGTGCACGTGGCCATCATCTGTCAGCATCAGCTTGCATCGTGCCTGTGCTCAGAAAGGAAGAACTTAATCTGCATTATCCTGTTGCAGATGTCTATAGTTCAGTGTGGTTTGCTCAGCTTTTGCTTATTTCTCATTTTGTATTTTTGTGCGTAAAGAAACATTCACCCACCTCATATCAAGTGGAAATAGGTGAAGATTGTTTGAATGCTACTCTAATTTGGGAACTTCTTTGCACACACAATTAAAGGCCGTTAGCTTCATGCAGTGCTGTGTTTTCACACTTTACTTGCCATTAGGGCTCTCCTTCTATTTATATTTCACTTGGTGGAAATTCATCTGTTGCTGCCTGTGTCCTGAAACTATCCTACCGGTGTATGTATCAGGAATTCTAACCCATATTGTCACGTTCTAGTAACAAACCCCCCAAAAAGGAATTATTTAAGGTTTGATTGTCTTACTCCCCTCCTCTCTGCCCTTTCATTCACAAAATGTAGCAAACTCTTCAGAAGGAAGAAAAGATAAAAGAGGGAAGAACTCTCTTTTGTATTAGATGGAACTTTGCTGTTATACATCATTGTACTTAAGAGAGAGAAAATGTCTAGTTTGGGTTAGTCTTCTCCTTTATTCTTATAACAAGATTATACATCTTGTTATTTATGCCATATGATTAATTTCTATCAAGTACCAAGCTGAATGCAGTTTGAGTAATTAACATAATTTTGTTTCTGCATAAGAAAAATGCATGTTCTAGTATGCATATAAATTAATAATATATACTTATCTAGTATTAATATATCATTGCATTGAATCCAAAAGCTATAAAGGACAGCATATATTTGAGGATTGTAATAGGTAAGTTTTAAAATGGCAATTGCAAACCAAAGGGTGTGTGTAACCATAAGCATATCAGCAAGAATCTGGCTTACATATACAAAGGGTCAGTGCAATCAGAAGTCTGAGTTACAGCTCAACCAATAAAAAGAATTAGAATCATAGAATAGAATCATAGAATGGTTAGAGTTGGAAAGGACCTTAAAGATCATCAAGTTCCAACCCCCCTGCCATGGGTAGGGGCAAAATCCCAGTGCGAGAACTCCATTAAGTTACCAGGGCCCACTGAGGTACCTGGAAATAATTTAGACATTGCTTTCTCCTGGTTACATGAAATATGATTGGTTATTTATGGTAAGGTATTTAACAATATATTTATAAGTAAAAAATCAGTTTTGGTGGCCAAACTTGTCCAAGGTCAGGTTGGACAGGGCTCTGAGCAACCTTATCTAGTTGAAGATGTCCCTGCTCGTTGCAGGGAGGTTGGACTACGTGACCATTAACCAAACCATTCCAACCCAAACCATTGTATGATTCTATGAAACATGAGTCCATGCTGGATAGATTTGTACAGAAATAAAATTACATGCCCTCCCAAGATAACTAACCATATCACAAAAAATTTGAGACTGCCAAGTGACAATTTATAAATCTGTTACCAAAGCTTTCTCAAGGCTAGAGATTTTAAGCAAGAGAACAAATTCTAAATTTCCTAAACTTTTAAGAGTTTTCTAAACATTAAGATTTTAAAGGAAACTCTTCATAATTGTATTATTTTGTAATGGCAATAGGCATGTGTTTTCCAAGGCAAATAGTCTGAATTTCAGTCATCTTGCACCAATCCCAAATTGTCCATACACACATACATGTGTATACACTGCACACACACACACATCAGGTGCCTGCCACGTGTGGAGCCAATGTAAAGAAGTACACCTTGACGACAGGCACACCCCAGTCTATTTTTACTGTCTTTTTGAAAATCAGGTTCTGAAAGCGTGTGTTACTCGAGCTGTTCACTCACAGTCAGCAGGGTCTTTGCTGAGGCTTTGGAAGTCATGAACTTGTAGTGATGATTTTTCAGTTTAGTACCCACCTTACTGATTCCACCCGTGAATAAGAGGCGATTCGGGGCTGCAGGATTTACCTTCTCAGCAACTCTATATGTTGGGTTTTCTTTCAGATCTCAGATGTTACCAGGCCATTTAGGTAAATAATTTAAGTGTATGCACATGCTAATATCGTGATTATCCACTGAATCCTAGAACACAAAAACACATTTTTGCATCAAAGACATGCCAATGCATATTGTTGGGTCAGGGTTACACTAAGGTGTATAAATCTATTTCTAATAAATACTTCAGAGTTCAATCTAACAGCAATTATGCAGAATCTCTTACAGACTGTTAACACAACAGTCCTATTGACAACCTGATAAAATTATGTTGCTTTACCAGAGTGCCTTAGGTAGAGAGATATTTTACATTTTGTAACAACAAAAAACCTGAAACAACAATCGGAAAAAAATGTATTTATTTTCTGTCATATTTTGTCAAGACACCTAGTGAAACCACTTTCAAAAACCACTTGCTTACTAAATAGTTAAGAAAGTATGAGTGAGAAATTGTAAGCTTGTAGACACAGACTGGTTTGAAAAAAGAAAAAAGATTTGTGTCTCATTTGCTGTCCAAACATTCGTGACGCCTACTTGACTAACCCTCACTCACAGCTGTGTAAACAACAGACTTTTAAACTGCTGAACAGATAGTGGGAGGAGAGACCAACACATCATACGTAAAATGGGAATAAACAATGACATTATGAGATTGTCTCCCCTTCCTCCCAGGGCAGCTTCTGGTGTTCTTTCTCTGGTAAACAGCACGAAAACTGCCATGCTTTTTTTCATGTTGAAGATTTGGCCTTGATTCCATTAGACAGATGGCAAATGGCCAAAGAAAATGTATAATTTGGTGTCTGAAATACTGCTCTTTCACCTTGGAGTAACAGATTGAGTTCAGTTGCATTTCTGTGACACACGATAGTCTTAACGCAGTTCCTACTGGAGAGCAGCTGATACCGCAAAACCACATTCAGCACATTATGGAAAATTGTAATTATCTGATGAGGGGAAACCACAGGCTAAACTAACGAAGAAGAAATAAGCGCTCAGCTGGGTGTTGCCTTTCTATTGGCCAAACAGCAAAGGAAAGTTTGCCTTGAAGGTGGCAACATTGTACTAAATTTGAATGGAGGTGCCTGCCAGCCCCTCAACCTCCCAAAACAGAAATAGTCACTTTTCTGGGCAAAAGAGAAATAAATGCAATTGTTTGTTTGAAATGAGAAGCCAAAAGAACTATTACACACGTTCATACTAGTAAAGTGCAATAAGAGGCAATCCATACTGGCATTTTTAAGCCTGCTTTTCTCAGAATGGATCTAGTATTTGCATGCTCAGTAAAGTTGCCTTGTCCCATCTGCCTGGGGGAACGTGGGTGGGTGGGGATAACAGGCTTGAGGGGTAACAAGCTGGAGTTACTCCATTCCTTCAGCATTTGTTGGACAATCACTTTCTTCAAGCTCCCACCTCACAGCCATTATATTTTAAATGGATGGGACTAGAAGAAAATCCATCCCATAACGCATAAAGAGGCTGAGCTTGACCTGCAAGAGACAACCAGAAGGAGAAGCAGCCAGATGAGAGATGGTCAAGTGAACTTGGCTCTCACAGGTCGATGAATAGCTGTAGGTGGGCCAGCCTCAAGCATTTCTTGAAAAGAATTGCAAGGCAAACAAAGGTAGTTCATGCCCCACAACTCTTTGGGGCTTACTAATCCTCTGGCATGTCCGATGCGCGACCCTCAGGGATAAAGTAGGGGTTTGATCCCCACCTGGATACACTTGTTACTTGAGAAAAGTTTCGTGCTTGGCATATTGTGCAAGGGTCTGAGTAGAAATCAATGTAATCTCAAACAATGGAAAATCAGCCAACATAGAATAATTTTTAGTCAGTTTTTGTGAATTAAACATTTTTGTGAATGAAATTTGTTAGGTGCTAAGCACAAATAATTTCCCAAGATGAAAAGGAATAAAATAGTCCCCTCAAAATTTAACTATCTTAAGTTTCTGAAAAAAGTTTTGATTTTGACTAATAAATAGGAGCATTTTTAATTTTAGAACTTGGTTACCTTATAGATGGCCTGTGAAAAGCTTTTCATATTCACCAAGAGTAAATAATTTTATGTGATAGCTCCCACTTCTGAGCTCTTGATGAGAATTTTTGTGGAAATGCAAGGTTAGATGGACAGACTTCTACAAACACAGGAGCTTTAACTAAGTATTTCTTTTCAAACTCACTTCTTGGTGTACTTTAGGAATGTCTTTCTTTAGAAGGCATAGTCTTCGACTATTAATAGGGGTTTTTATTGGATCTATGGGAGATACCTCCAATCCTCATAAATATTGTGAGAGGACCCATTCAACTGCTAAAGGCAGAAAATCCGAATTCTTGGCTAGATGCCTATTTCAAAGTAAAGCCTATTTTAAATTAAAGCACAGAGTCAGTTAACTTGACATCAGCATTATGTTCCTCTGCTTAATATGGAGTCAGTCAGTTACTTTTGCAAAAATCTCAAAGGGCCTTGTTTTCAAGTATGGTGCATGCTTTTTTCCCAGTGAAATTAGAAGAGGCTAGAAATGTTCATTCTTTTGAAAATCAAGCCTTTCCCGTTTATGCTTTAGCTTCTCTATTGGTAAAAGGAAGTTGTGATGTTTTCTCACCCCTGTGAAGAGCTTCCAGAATCATGGGTGAAAAGCAGTATGCCCGTAGTTGGGTGTGGGAGTGAGAGAGCTGAGCATGACAGCATTGCTTAAAAATGAGAGAAGTGCAAATGTGAAGAACCCCTTTGGGGCCAAGTTGGGGAACAGGTCTGAGAAAGTCAAAGGAAGGTTATACATTTCCATCATTCTTTCTGCAAACAAAGGAGCTAACGCAAAATTTGTACTTCATCATTTTCTTTCCTGCCTGATGGTGCTGCTCTTCACTGGGGCGAAATTGAGGTATAGTGGTTCTTCTGCTTCTCCTGTACAACTGATTGATTTCACATATCATCTGCGATGATTTATGTTCTCTTTTCTCCTTCAGAATTACCAGTAGAGGCTGATCAACATGAGGATGGAAAGAAGGAGTGCTACTACAATCTGAACGATGCTAATTTCTGTGACAATGTGCTTACGTCCAATGTAACCAAACAAGAATGCTGCTGTACCTTGGGTGCTGGCTGGGGTGATAACTGTGAAATCTTCCCATGCCCTGTCTTTGGAACTGGTAAGAGGAGGCCTTCTGTCCCTTTGCAAAGTGTTGAAGCGTGGTGCTTAGGTTAACAGCAGCAGATCCCATGTTCTGTAGCATTTAGTCACAACCTCTCCATGGGAGAGTTCCATGGAGGAAAAGCTAATAGGAATAATTCATACCTGGTGCAAATCCATTGGCTACACTGCAGTTACTGTAGGGATAAAACCAGCCCGTTACTGAACAGCATTATCTTCAACTGATTTTAAGCAAAGATGGATTCTCACAGAAGCTTTTTCCAGATGCTATAGTAAGATGTTCAATTTTTCCCACAAGCTGGAAAGCAAAGGTAAGCATTACAGTGGGTTTGAGTCTGCAGCTATTCTTTGTAATGTTGTTTTTACAGCACTGTGAACTACTGATACATATCATGACATTAGTTTTACATTTAGCTACTTACTGAACAATTCAGTTAATCATGTTGCCTGCAGACCATTGTTTAACCTCTAAATTTTAAATTAGAAAAACATAGCCATATGATATTTGTCACAAATATTGAGAACAGTACTTGAAACATAAACAGTGATAGCTGAAATTCAGAATCCAGCTGGAAAAAATCATGTAAGCGAGAACATGTGTAAACTTTTTGAGATTAAACACTAAAGATTACTTTTCATACAGATGTATCATCATGTTTAATTCCTGTTTTAACTATATTTTAGAATCAGTGAAACTAAGTGAAATGCATTACAAAAAGAGCCTCTCTGCTGGATAGGTTTATTTGATTCTGTATAGTCTCCAAGACACTTTAAATAATTTCCCTCTGTAATCCACACCATGTTCTCCTGTTGCAGTCAATTAGTGTTTTTCCCGTATAAGGACTGAAGAATGTGGACAAGGGTTTGTATCTCAGTTGGGGTATGTCTAGATTCAGGTTGCAGTGCAGCTCAGAAAGGCCCATGCTAGCTTTAATTAAGATAATTTGGCTACCGGTATTGTTGTAACTGCAGTGCACCATGAAACCCAGTAAGGACTAGGTTCTCCTGCCAAGGAGCAAGAGAAATTAGTTTGCAGGGAGCTCTGTGGTGCAGTGGGTACCCTCCCTAGTTGGGGTTTTTTTAAGTTAGCCCTGCACACTGAGAGCAGGGGAGTCGGGCTGTAGTGTTGGCATCCCCCATTTAGCTGGAGCTATGCACGGTTGCCTGACAGATGTGAATAAGGCAAAACATCACCTCAGGTTTCGCAAAATACCCTGAAATACATCTGTAACACATACGTATGGCAGTAACTTTTTCTTAACGACATAATTTTTTGTTTTTTCTCTCTCCTAGCTGAATTTACTGATTTGTGTCCTGAAGGAAAAGGTTTCATTCCCTCTGGAGAATCACCTTACGGGCTTCTTGCTCAGAATTACAAAGGTCAGTACTGACTTGTATTAAGTTTAATTATCTCAGAAATTCTGGTAGTTGATTGACTAGAAACTTAAGCCAGCAATGTAAACATACTAATTCAAATTTTAGTAGGTGACAAAAACAGTTTGTGATATTAAACATTACTGAAAATCATCATTTGACAGATTGTTAAGAACGTCATTTATACAGTCCCTGTAATAGTCTGGTTTAATTTATAGTGAGTGCTATATACTGTGAGAGTAGGTGCTGAGACCACAAACCTCAAATCCTCATTTACATCTCAAATACAAAGCCACCTGAAATTTCTAAATAAATGTATGGGGAGTTGGGAGAGAGAAGAAAAGTTCTATTAAACATCAGACCTACAAGTGAGAATGAATATAAAAGCTGAAGAGAATTCAGCAATGATATTTTCATCACAGAACTTCATGAAGGTAATTATTGAACAAAAGATTGTAGAGAAATGTGAGTGTTGGGTAGACTAACAACTTACACCAAGACAAGTGCGAACACTAGCTCAGAGCTCATCTTAAGGGACCTAATACTCTCTGCGAGTATTTTTGTCCAAGGATTATTTAAGTGTATTATTTATCTTTGCAGATCTAAGATTTCTGTATATCTTTGCAATGTAGATTTGGGTACATGCTGTGTGTACATTACGTCTAAATGTGTCTCAGAGTTTTTGTTTTGCTACCTCAAAAACCTGCAGTTTTTGTTCTGCTACCTCAGGGTTGGTAATATCTCCAGCTGCCATAAATATCGAAGTGTGGAAATAATTCATCTGGAAATATCTTCCACAAATCCTTGCCATAATAACACTTTTTCTGTCTTCAATAAGTTTATTTTGTAATAACCTCAGGAATGACACAAAGTACAAACAATAAATGGATCAGTACTTTTAGTAATGTGATCTTTCTCTGTTACACTAGCTCATATGTCCCTGTTGCTTTTGTCCACAAGCTTCTCCTTATAAGATTAACTCCTATTTTCTTTACTGGACTTATCTGTCAGAAGTAAATATACTCAGCTTGCCTTCCTTGACTCTACTCCCAGGCTTTCCCATTTTTTCCCCAGACACAAATCTATGTTCCACAGGAAAAAAGCAGACAGGAACATGACATTTCTTATGACTCTTTGCATTTTTCTTGCTGCTAAACAGTCAAACTTAAAATTTTTGAAGCGACTTAGTGGCTGGGAGAATGGCTGTAAAAATAAATAGTTTTACAGAACTTTCAGCTCTTCTGGAAAAAGTAAGCATTTGAGTAATTCACCTTTAAAACTGCTGTGCAGCTGGAAACAACAGCTTTAGGCTAAAATCTGTGTTGCCCCAGAGTAAATGGGGAGTAAATCGATAGAAGACAGTGGAATAAGTGGTATTGGAAGGAGAATCACCTAATTCACACGATGCTTTCTGCTGCCATTTTCAATTCCAGCCTATCTTTAACAGACTATTCTAGGTAGGTTTAGCAAATGAAAAGTAGGTTGGAAAAAAGGAAGTGAATGGAATTCCAACAGTAACAAAAATGAAAATACAGGACTGGGAAAAAATGTGTACAACTCTGAAAAGCTATGTATGAGCTGGCGTATATTTTTCCATGAAACCTCCCTGAAAACCTTTAGCCTCATTTGAAAGTGTGACAGATTCTCCTTGTCTGCTGTCACTAGGTCTGTAGTAGTTGCAGCCTTATATTTAGCAACAGACAGGATTGTTCCTACCTGGTGGGAAGTCTCCACAGAAGTTGTACATAGCACTTTGAAAAATGAAGTCACAAGCAGCGCAGATCTGAAGATTCCCTGCCTTGCACAGCAGAGTCACCAAACTGTGTGGAGAGAGGAGAGCAGTCACAAAGTCCACCCATAAACATAACTGCTTAGTTTTGCAATTAGATGGTGTGATTAAATTAGATGGTGTGATTAAATTAGATTCATGGTAGAAATCCCTTGGGTAAAGCAAATTACGTTGGAAAATAGAGGCCGCATTCTTCACTTCTTTGCTTGGACCCAAGAACACCATGGTACCAAAGGAAAGAAAAGGGAGCTGCAGATTGTTCCAGTCTGTGTGCTGCAGAACTTACACTGATGAGGGAAAGTCATCGACCACTAGTTTTTCCCATTCTGGCTATGAGCACACTGTAGCCTATTCCACATCTTTTTCCCCCATGGCTATCTGTGCTCACTGGGCCCTCTGTTTAAAGAGAAGTTTGGTTGAACAGAGAAGTGTATAGGCTCTATTCTGTCTTGCTCCTCTTCGTGGCCTCATAATAATTATGGTAACACAGCCTTTTAATGTTTTCTCCCCAGATGCTGATGAATGCCAACTCTTTGGACAAGAAATCTGTAAAAATGGTTTCTGTTTGAATACGCAGCCAGGTTATGAGTGCTACTGCAAACAAGGCACATACTATGACCCTGTTAAGCTCCAGTGCTTTGGTAAGTTTATTTAAAGTGGTCTTGTCACTATAATGGTATGCAGATGGGCAGAACAAGCAGAGTCGTACAGTAGGATTCCCATCAGAACGGCGGTATTCCCAGCAAGGGGAGGAACACTGGGTCTTCGAACTCCTGTAGCAGCTTTTTAAGAGGCATTGGGTCATTTCCCTTCCCTTCTGCTCGGCTGGGCAGCAATTCTGGCTGACATGGTGATGGCATGTAGAGCAGGATTTGCTTTATTTGCTTCCTTTTTCAGCCAATTGCTCCCAGGAGTTTGCATCTCCAAAACAGCCCCTTGTGCTCCTTTGAGTGCAGAGTCTAGAGCTGCTGCCAGCCTTTATGCAGGCAGCACACAGTGGTGGGAGGTGGCCCCCTCGTACGCACGCTGCTGCTTCGCCCTGCCAAGGCACAGCTGAGCCTTCTGTCCTTTGTACATGGGGTGAGCAGAGAAAGCCCGGGTATTGAAGCTCACTTTTCATTTGGTAAGTGTGCTGGTTTTACTATAATAAGGCAAATTAACGCAGATTGGGTTTGGTTTTTTTTTTCCGAGGACAGATATTCTCCACAAGGAGTTAATGTGCAATGTGAAATTATAGTTCAGGTCATTGATAAGCCAATTTTAGTCTGCACAACCCTGTAGTCTTTTGGTTCTGGTATAACTGACACTGCCTTTTGCTTTGTAAGCAGAAAACCATGTATAATGTGCAGAATAGCATAATGAAAGGAAGTAATTTTTGCAACTGCAATAAGAGAGCTTTTCACCTTGGGATTTGATGGTCGTTCTTTAAAAAGAGTGGGGGTTTTGCTGTTTTAATGTAATTCATTTGAAGTAAAATGGCCTGCTCTTCCCTTTGAGCTAAATTTCTGCTATTCCTCTCCAACACAAACTAAGGAATAGAACTACTGTGGCTAGATAAGGTGATCCCTTCTCCTAACCAGCTCATGAAGAGTCTCGGAGAGTATGCCCACCTCTAATGCCTGCTGGTACTTTCCTAAAGGGATAGGAAGGTGGGAAGCAGCTGCAGTTCTGCTGGATGCAGGGCATGCCTGGCACTCCAGCCCTCCCAGCAGGCCGCCCCATCCAGATCCTCTCTAGTACTTGAGGATTAGAGGTCAGCATCCTGCTGATCTGTCTGTCCTTCTCCACGGGCACAGGCAGGACATTGCTGCCAGCAACTGGTATTTGTGGTAATTAACAGAAGGCATGAGGGGAAATCTGCTCCTAATATAGGAAAATATAAACATGGATTAACACAATGCGACTACTTTGTGCTGGCTCTCCTTGATACATTTCCTTCCATTTTAAAGACACGGATGAATGTCAGGACCCAAACAGCTGTATTGATGGCCAGTGCATTAACACAGAAGGATCTTACAACTGTTTCTGTACACACCCAATGGTTCTGGACGCAACAGAAAAGCGATGCATCAGACCAGCAGATTCAAGTGGTATGATCCATTATACATATTATGAAGTGACTACACCTCTGCAAGGTAGTGCTGACATGGCTACATAACCCCAGTAAGCTTAGACTGGGTCATGCTTGGATGAGCCTGCTCTTTTGGAGGATTTTGGAAGGCAATGCTTGGACCATCATCTATTGCTCCAGAAGGCATCGTGATGTAGGACTCCACAGGGCTCCACTTCGCCAATGCAGACAGGAGGTTGCTGGAAGTATTAATGAGACTAGGCTTGGGCTGGGGGAATCTTCAGCCCCCCCCAACGCACCAGCACTGCATCTGCCTCGTCCAGCCTCGTAGGTAATGAGACACATACAGCCTGCTCGCTGTCTCACTAAGGCTGGAGTTTGGCTGTGGGCTAGCTCTGAAGATTCAGTGTGGAGTGACTGACTGCTTCTAACAAAGCAAGGAATAACATGGTATAGGAAAAAAATAGCTGAAATGGTATCTGTGCTTTCAGTTTATTCATACTGAGGGTACATGGAGTTTACGTTTTCAATCTGTGGGTTCCAGCATCGCTGTTAAAGTAAGGTTTTTGCATGTTCTTGTCATTTCAGTAGACACGATTTCAGAAAAAAAATTAGATAAGATTCTTAAAAACGTCTCAGAAATCCAGAGCACTATGCAGTCTGAACAGCTTTTTCTATGCCACACACATCTTTGAAAGAAATGTTACAATGGGTTTGATTAATGTTGGCATTGTCTAGCCATAAATCCAGACTTTTGATCCTTGCAACTTCACTGAATGTTCCTAAGACGCTTCTGTGAAAGGAAATGGGAATACAGCCTGAATGCCTGCTTTAGTCACTCCAAATTCTGACTGATACTTTTGAGGAGTAATGTGGTCATCCTCTTGCCTGAAACTGTGAAAGAACCACAGCACTTCTATTGTTCAATCTTCAGTTAAACCAAGAGCAGGATTTTCCTTTGGGTTCATCTAGGATACGAAGAGAATGCAAGGGCCCACAGGGGCTTCCATCATGCAACACTGGGGCTGATACAGCAATGATCATCTCACCCAGCACAAAGTGCTCAAGCCTTTATCACTACTGGCAATGTCCTCCCTGACAGAGCAGAGGAGGAAGAGGCAGGCTGGTTCCTTTGCTGACAGCAAAATTTGGAATTGGTTGCAGAGACCCTCTGCTGTTCTTCACTGCGTGTTCTGGCAAGTTCTTAGTAGAATAGGGATCTAAATTCTGATCACCTTTGCACTTAAAGAACTCACCAGTTTACTCTTGAGCTAGGTTTCAATTCTATACTCACCCATGCACCAGTGCATCATGTAAAAACACAGTTAATAGATACACACAGACAAAGCAAAACCTTGGTTTGTGACAACACTTATTTTTCACTCTATCTTGGAACAAAATCAAAACCTTGCAGATGACTTTACAAAACAATTGTGCTGAGGTTTTTACATTCCAAGTGAAAGATTAAGTTTTACAGTTCCTCTCCCTCCAATCAGCAGGGATCAGAGATTGTTAGGACTAGGAATTTTTCCTACTGAGATCTTTGTCAGAACTAGTATGCTTCTGAAATATTCCAGCTTTAACAAAAATACATGTTTTTGTTAATGTTCATAAGAATGTGACAGTAGTTCACAGCAGTATTCTGTCTCTAACAATAGCTGTAAGTGGATGACTAGGGCCCAGAAGAGCAGATAAACAATACCTCTCCTCACCCTCCCAGCACTTTCTCAGCCTCCAGCTATTTTCAGCTCAGGGGATTTCCTGAGCCTGATGTAGTTTGTTTGTTAGTTAATGGGACTCTCTTCCAAGTCTCCCATTGAGCCCATGTAAAATTTTTGTTCAGCTCTGCCCTAGCTGTAAAAGTTCTTTCAGATGGCAGTTGATGCCATTGATGGCAATTTAAGAAAAGCAAAATAACAGCTTTCAAAGATTGATTCCATGGATGCAGTTCCTCAAATATTCACCTCTGTCCTTACACCGTTTTTCATCAAGCTCTGTTAACTTCTATGAGAGCAGAGTTGAATCACTGTTAAGCATTCAGCAATGACTTCTGATTTAGGAAGTTTTATTTCTTGAGTGTCCAACCCAATGTGCTTTTAAATCGGCCTAATATTGCCAAATCTTTTAAGATCTTTGAAGAGCTGAACACTCAAGGGATGAGCCACCTCAGGCACTTAAAAATGGTCATGACTTCTAAGCTTAAAATTGTATTAAGCAAAATCTGTAAAAGCTAGGTTATTTTTCTAATCAAAGTTCAGAAAATTCTGCATTATGTGAGTATCTTTTTTAAGTAACAGAGCTGCAATGATGATCTAATACTGTCTTCTCCATCAGAACAAACTGAAGAAACTGAGGTCTACCAGGATCTTTGCTGGCAGCATCTAAGTGATGATTTTGTTTGTAGTCGACCTCTGGTTGGAAAGCAAACGACGTACACGGAGTGCTGTTGCCTGTACGGTGAAGCCTGGGGCATGCAGTGCGCGCTGTGTCCCATGAAAGAGTCCGGTAAGGAAACGGGCACGTCGGTTCTTGGAATGAAACCTGAAATACTTAATCAGCTTAATCCCTTGTATTTATACCAGGGCTCCTAAAATAAGAAAGAACAAAGCAACCTAACCCTTCAAGAACTAATGGAAATTTTTCTCATTAAGGGGAAATCATTAGAGTCTGGATTATGAAAATGTAGCTGCTTTTATTTTTTGGCAATTAAGGACCCATTTCCTTCAGGTGGAACTATCAGTGACTGGCAATTTAGAACCTTGGTGGAAAAAGGGGGGCATTTTAAGGGTAGGAGAGTTCCTCGACTGACAAATTAAAAACCATCTATGAAAATGGAGATGCAGTTCATGTGCACACACACGTGCAATACTCAACGGGCTACATACCTGTTTTGGATTTTTGTTGCTGGTGTTACACATTCAGATGCACTTTTCAGAGTACTGTTCTATCAGGCTGCCCGCATTTGGATGTATTTGCTTGATAAGGATTTGGGAAGTTGTCATTTAGAATCACTGTCAAAGAATGAGTTGTTATTATGTGGCTGTATGCTCAGATATTAAATGTATATATGAGCAATTTAAGATAGATAAGGGAAATTTAGTTTCTTGAATGTTCAGGGAATGTTAACTTAATTTTAAAGAAAGCTGACTGGGAGTCATATTTTTGAAAGACTGTATATTGTTTACAAGTTTTGAAATTAGACATTGTTCCAGATATTTTGAGTAGAAGCTGCTTCTTCTTGTGACTACAAAAGGTAAATGGATATAGAGAGAAATGTTGTCAATGACACACAGGCTTCTGGGGACTAGGAACTGGAGGAGAGACAAGTGAAAGCAGCACAGGTATGTGTCATGCCGTGTCTGAGAAGTCAGCCCTGGTATAGACAGTCTGGCATCATACTAACTTTGACCCCACGTAAACTATTCTAAGGCCTACTTTGGATGTAGCTTTCTTACTACAGATGTGTCTTTTGGTAGTACGGTTTTACACAGAGTAAAGCATTTTATTCTGATCATAAGTGGATTTTTACTTGAGCTTGTGTTACTCGAACCATAATATTGTGGCTAAAGCAGTACATGTTTTACTTGTAGCAGGAACCCTAGAGTTAAAACTACATTGAGAAGCTCATTGAAGCATTAGTATGGTTGGTTGTGTCTGCTTGGGTTTTATGTTTTTATCATTTACTTGCAAGCTCCCTGACCCTGTTCTTATATATCTATACTTATTTGAGTTTGCTTTGGAAGTACAGTAACTGAAAAAAAGCACCTGATTTTGATGATGTTGGCTGTAGTAACTGCTGGCTGACGCTTACCCCAGAAAGAGACTGAAGAAGAAAAACAGGGCATGAGAGACAGCTGCTTGATTTATAAGATTTGGAAATCTTTGAAATTTCATTGTCGGAACAATTCTTATAGGAAGACATTCCCAGGCACTGAATTACTGCAGCTGATAGAATAACAGTTGTAATGGAATGCGTTACAATAGTAAAAAGTTACAATAGTAAAAAAAAACCAAGAATTGCTCCTATGACCTGGAGCTCCTCAGGTGGAAATGTAGTGTAGAATAATGGCTTGTTTCTTTATACAAAGTTCATCCTGTGGTGACAATGACCCATGTGTGTCATGCAAGCAGGCAACCCTGAGAGAAGGAAGAAAAGCTGTTCCTTGCAGAGAGAGGGTAAGGGGTCAGAGTGTATCTTCAGCAAGTTTGCTGATGATACCAAATTAGGAGGGTTGGCTGACACTCCAGAGGGCTGCGCCACCATCCAGTGTGACCTGAACAGGCTGGAGAGCTGGGCAGAGAAGAACCTAATGAGGTTCAACAAGGACAAATGTAGGGTCCTGCACCTGGGAAGCACTACTAAGGAGAAGGATCAGGGAGTCCTGGTAGACAGCACACTTTCCATATGCCAGCAATGTGCCCTTGTTGCCAAGAGGGCCAATGGAATCCTGGACTACATAGGAAAGAGTGTGGCCAGCAGGTCGAAGGAGGTCATTCTCCTTCTCTGCTCTACACTGGTGAGGCCACAACTGGAATACTGTGTCCAGTTCTGGGCCTTCCAGTTCAAGAGGGACAAGGGAACTACTGGAGAGAGTCCAGCATAGGGCAATGAAGATGATTAAGGGATTGGAGCACCTCCCTTATAAGTATCTAAAGGGTGGGTTGAAAGATGATGGAGCCGGACTCTTTTCAATGGTTTCCAGTGATAGGACAAGGGGCAACGGGCTCAAACTGGAACACAGGAAGTTCCATTCAAATATGAGGAAAAACTTTACGGTGAGGGTGACAGAGCCCTGGAACAGGCTGCCCAGGGAGGTCGTAAAGTCCCCTTTCTGGAGATCTTCCAGACCCGCCTGGATGCAGCCCTGAGTGATGTGCTCTGGGCATTCCTGCTTTAGCAGGAGAGTTGGACTAGATGATCTCTAGAGGTCCCTTCCAACTCTGACAATTCTCTGATTTCATGAGAGTTCAGGTAGGTATGAGACTTGCTTCTGAAGATTTCTAGCTAGTTACGTTTAAAGCAGGATACATCTGAAAAGGATCAGAGAGGGACTACCAACACAGTCAGGGAATGGAGAACCTGCCTTACAAGGGAAGATGAAAAAAGTCAAACCTAAAAAGCAAACCTAAATGGTAAGACTCTCTGCCACAGCATGATCATGGCGGATTCCTGGAAACTTAAATTACGTAACAATGCTGATGTGAGGAAAAAATAGGAACAAGTTCAGTCTGAACATATTTAAGCTTGAAATTAGATGGATTTTGACCACTAGGACCAAGGATTTTGGAGCAGCAATCCTGTGACAAGAGCAGGGTGCAGATCCCAACTAGCTTTATGAAGAAACTTGAGAAATTAATTTTAGAAATGACATAAAAGATTCCTGACAGATAGTATGATGCTGAATGTGACTTAGATGACCCTCAGTCAAAGCTGAAGAGCAATATATTGGATCATAACATCTTTCTTCCTCCAGATATAGATAATTTAAATGTGAAATTTAATATGCATTGAAAAGTACCTGCTTTAACTGAAACTACAAGGCATACTTTGATCCCAAAGACTTTAAATTATCATAATAAATTGGAATATAGATGGTTAAAAAAAAGTATATAGAACCAATATTATGTCAGAACAAACATACAAGCTTACATTTCTCAGTGGAGGTGTGGAGGTGGTATGTGCTCATGTGTCCTTGCAGACATGTACACACACACACACACACACACACACAGACACACAGACACAGAGAGAGAGAGACCTGGAAGCCTTTCTCTGTTTTTGGGAACATTTACCAAGAAAAATTTAAAGCTGACTGAACCGAATAAATGATTCATTTGACATGTCTTCAGTTTGTAACATTTAAAGTGATATCATTGGCTCAAAAGAGTGCTTTCACACCTCTGGGCCAGCAGGTCACAGGTTCAAGTCCTGGCTGGGGAACCTGGAATTTCTCCATTTTTAAATACTTGTGTATGGTGTTGGCCAGATTTACTACTGAAGGTGTTTGCTTATTTCCCAAGTTAGGGGCATTTCTGAAGATTTGTAACACATGTTAAAGAAAACCTGTGAATGTGAAAAGTGTTATCACTGGAAGACTTTCACCATGACATGGGTTGGATCACAGAACTGATTATTCACTCATCTGTCGTTTCTTTTTACCTTGTTTATACCCCCATTGTATTTAAGGATCTAGGTGCTGCATTTAGAAATAAGGAAATACAGGCCTACCACCACACGTGGTATATTTGCAAGTTCCTTCTAAAACAAATTCACTTTTTAATAAAAATAACCTCTAACCTTTGCACTTCCATTTTTCATGATTTAAACGTCCTGTTTAAGTAGCATCCAGCATAAAACCAGCAGGAAGATTTTGTAAGAATTTGTAAGAACTTTTGAAAGAATTGGATCCATAAATGAAAGAGGAAATCCAGCCTTTAATCAGCATGAAAACAGAATTTATGTAGTTGCTAAGATTTCTAAAATCTACTAATGGGCACTTCATCAAACAAACCCCACTGAAAATGACACTAAACATGAAGCTTGAGACAAAAATAAGTAGCACCTGTTGAAGTACCACAACTAAACAGCAACATCTTACCAGTAGGCTGATAAATACTTTGACGATAACATCAAGGAACAAACTCAAAATACTACTTCAAAATCCTAATCAAAATAGCATAAAAATGAATTGTAGTGATGGGATTGAGTACATCTTACTTGTACAGTTTTCTGGGGCAGGCCTTCTTATCATTAAAAGAAGGAAGCAAAGACAGATGGTTTTCAGTTGCACTGGTTCTAACATTATGATCTTATGATATCATACTACAGTTAAAGGCTTTCACAGATTGCATCCAATACCAAAATGTTAACTACTGAAATGTGTTCTCTCTGAGCTCATTGTGGTCTTGGTTTGTACCTGCCCAAAGAACTTTTCGTAATTATCCTTAAGAAACCTCTGTGTTATTTGAAGTTTGTCATTTGCAAGCTGCAATAATCAACCAATTGAGGAAAATTAGTCTCTTTTATTTTAGATAACAGAAGTTAAACATTTTTTCTTCATTGCACCTACCCCCCCCAAAAAAAATTTACCTGTCAAATGAACTGCCTTCAGAAGTTCTGCTTCCTTGGTCAATTTACTGTTAGTGCCGTAAGACTCAACTGTCTCCATCCAGAGTCCATGCTCTAGTAACTGGCAGCAGGACAGGCACCAATGGGTTTAGCAGCTGGGTCAAAGCATCCATGCCAAAAAACAGAGCAACTGGCCAAGATTGAAAAAATCTGGAATCTGAAATAAGGCCATAGACATCTCATGTTAACCTGAACATGTAACACCTGAGTTATAAACTGCTGAGCCTCCAAAAGCTCCTGTGAGACCTATATGGGACCGGAGTGGATTTTAGACAAGGTGTATTGTTACAGGGAACAGGAAATTTGAAAGGAGGAGACAGAAGAAACAGCTAGAAAAAGTTGAGTAAGGTGGTGTGCTGGGGTCAGTGTTTAATTTAGGAAGAGTGCCTATTTTTGTATTTTTAAAATGATTTTTGGAAACCTGTTTTGGAGTTAGTTATAACAGTGCACTACCACCTTTGCTTCAGTGCCACCTCAGATGCTAGGAAGGTGGAACTAGGTGCCCTTGAACTAAAGATGTGCCTATCTGTTAGTGGGGGTGCTTTCTCCTTCTCCTGTAGGTAGCTGCCTGGGCAAGTTTTAACATGGAGAAAAAAAGGAGTAAAGCAGGACGGGGTCTCTGCAGCTTTAACAGATGTTTTACTCTTGAGGATAGGGGTACATTACTATATCTGTAACAGATAACTTTTTGGTAGTCTGACTACAAAGATATTGTCATGGACACATTCTTAGGCAACTGTAAAGGACATCAGCATTCACTTTATCAGCCTGCTTATTTGTGAAACCTTTGCTGCACACCTTAGTCTTTTACTTCAAGTTTTAAATTCGAGTAGTTTGTGGGATTTTATGGAACCACTTAATGTTTAGAAAATTAAGTGCAGAAAGGACAATGGGGTAAAACTCCAGTCAGTAGATGTTACAGATGTTCTGTGGGACTAGGAGTTGTATAAAGAACTGCTGAGGCCTCGTGTTGTACCTGAAGTTTACCTCCACCTTAGCATTTGCCAGGCCCAGACTAGGAGAACACTAAGGGTAGTGGGAAACATGAATGGTCTGGGGTGTTCTATCATGTAGCATTTCTCTTGGCCAATTTTACATGCTTTTTAAAAAGAAACCCACATCCGTGGGTTTCCACCAGCACAGCTGTGCTGGTCCTACCAGTTTCACCTTCCATCAGGAAAGAGAAATAGGCACCCTAAGCATTAAGATTCTTCTGACTTGTTCTAGACATCTACTTTAGGGTGAGATGGTGTCCTAGAAGTGGTTATGTCTTTCCACCGGCTATGAAGGGACACTGGGTGACTAATTCAGGTACAGACCCTTAGAAATGCCTATATGTAGTTGTTGAATTGTACTTCTTCTGGAGGACAGATTGTTTGAATGGCATTTTTGTTGCAAGGAACTCTGTGTATCCTTTGTAAACATTATGAGTTAGTTCTGGGCTGAGCTTCCATATGAGAACACAGTGTTCCCTTCGAGTTCTGGGAACTCATGTCACTCATGAAGATCTGGAAGCACAAGGATGTACTGTACGATGTGTGTAAAGGATGAGTTTCCATCTGTCTTTTTTTGAGATGGTAATGATCAGCAGGGAGGCACTGAATTCATTTCTGGAGACCATTGCTCATCTTTCCATCTAGGATGGCACTGTGCCTCCTTTTTTTCTCGTAAGGGCTCTGGACAAATGGATTATCTTTTGGGCTCAAATATTACAGTGAATACTCAAAGTATTCTGCTCAGTTCTGCAGATTTTTGGCTGCATTCATTTCTGTTGATGAAGATTTTCAGTGTTTTTTCTGAAGTTTGAGACACATACAGAATAGCCTTGGAAGGGTTTTCCTTACAGAACCTCACATTCCAAATGTACATGCGAGTCAGCAAGGAGTCAGAAAGCCATTTGCAAGGGTGGGGGAAACAACTGTCACTACAACTTCTGACAATCTGCCTCAAGCAGCGCCAGAGAGAAGATTGGTTTAGGAAATTTGAGCAGCCTTTGTTGAGAAACAAAAGGTGACTACCAAGAAGTTTTGAAATAATTAGGTTGAAAATTACTTCAATTTTAACATGAATTTTACATGTTCTGTGAGATTTTCCTTAGTGATTTCATTTAGAGTTATGGAGATAACTTGGTTAAAAGAATTCTTTAAGACTGGTACCCTTCCCTTCTTCTTTAGCACTAAGAGTAGTAGAATATGTGGGTGCTGTCCACCCACAAACCTTGGCATCTGTTCCTGGAGGATGTCAAATGATCTAAATTGCCAAATAGCACAATCTAAATGCAGAACAGAAATATCTTCAGCTTTGGGTCACAGATGATGTAATCTTCTGAGAGAGCATAAATTTAACCAATTCAGACTGTTGTCCAGAACCTCTGGTTGAGAAGGGACATATATTAGATGTAATAAACGCTTTCTTGGCTTTGACTTCTCTCCAGTGACTTCTTCCATGGTGAAACTTGCATTCTTAAATCATTTGAATCCTTTTTTTTGTGTGTGATGGTGACAATTCTGAGGAGATGGAACCAGAAGTAGAGCTTGCTTTATGGGCAGGAGAAAGGATTGGCTGTGGTGCAGGTGTTTCATGGCTATGTTAGGAAAATCTTTTTTTAATATCTATATTATTTTGCTTTAAATATATAAAAGATTGAGTATTTTTTCTGTCTAGAGAATACAAATAAGGCCCACACAGGCTTGTGCAGTTACAACTGTATATGCAAATTAGATGCACATTTGCACAGCTGCAATTGTGCTAACAAGTACCTAAAAGCCAGTCAGTCCATCCAATTTCTGTTGCGTTGCCTCTGTCAGCGTAGCTTTCATCACCAATTACAGCTAAACATCTGTGCCAGTATGTGTGTGTGTCTAGCTGTAATCCCCTAACACACTTGTTTTATGTGCACACATCTGACTTAAAAAACCTCTTTACA
This sequence comes from Scolopax mira, assembly GCA_004320125.1. NCBI lineage: Eukaryota > Metazoa > Chordata > Aves > Charadriiformes > Scolopacidae > Scolopax > Scolopax mira. Next base: position 87,579 of record BJBW01004343.1, read on the forward strand.
TTTTTGGAAGCATACATCAGCTTGCTTTTATAATCGCTATCCTAAGTTATACGGCAAGCTGTCTCAATGCTTCGTTTGCAAGTTGAAGACAAAAACTTAGAAACACATGGAGAGCAATATAGACTAAATTATATTAAAAACACAAGTCTTTTTCTTCTCATGAACTGCAGTTGTATTGTCCCCGATCACAGGCAGGAGATGAGTAAGCAGAGAAAGTGAATCCAAATAGAAGATGCTTTTATTGTTGTTAATTACAAAAAATATTTTTTTTGCTTTATATGAAAGATTATGTTGAAAGCGAGTATTAATTTCTGTGGCAAGGAAAATGTTTTTGTCATTCGGGGATAGTTAAAAGTTTTTCCTTGCTTTCTGACCCCTACTGCCTTCTTGGTCTAAATCATCTTCTGTCATCTCCCTAGGACATGATGATGCTGTTCTCTCCTTTCTATACTTGCTGCAACTTTTTGTGCACCAATCATGCTTTTACCCACAAATCTTACAGCACTTTGTTTATTTAGTTCCCTTCCTTGGAAAATTGTGACCAGCATATGGCATAGTGACCCAAACCATACTATTTTTAATTTGAACTGGAGGAACATAGCATAGCAAGGGGAAAAGTTTAAAACAACAGAAATTGTACAGTCTGTCTGGCTGTAACTTGTTCTGTCCTCCAGAGGGGGACTCTGATGGGTTCGTTTTTCTGAGGCATCTTAGTCTCTTGTTTACCTCATATCAAAACGCTGGTTCTTGCCATCTTTCCAGATGTGTCTCCCTTTCACTCTTTGTACTCTCCTCTCTGCCCACTCTTCTCTTCCATGGAAAACAAAAGACAAGCTCAGCAAGGTGGTGTAGATAATTTCCATTGTTATTGGTCTTGAATTTCTACTGTTGATTTCTTAGGTGGGTTGCTGTTGCTCTCCATGGGTTTATCTCCTGAGCACCTAGTAACTGAACCACACATTACAAAAGGCAAGAGATAAAGTTTGCACTGCTTGGACAACTAAATAGAATATAGAGTATTAGGAGATTATTATAGGTAATTCTACTACGTATCAATACAATTACATAAAATATATATATATATAAGGTAGGTGCATACATTTTAAAGTGACTTAAGACTATTTAAATCCTCTGTCAGTTTTTGTTTTGAAGCTCTATATGCAAATAATGTATACAATATTGAAAGAGTAGAGTGTATTAACAAATGGTTAATTAAGCATAATAGACCTGAGGAGCTTGACAGATTATTACAGTTGCACAGGCCTTGTAAATAACCTTGATATAGTTACAACTCCTTGTAACAAATACCAAGTTTACAGTATGTCCTAAAACAGCTCTTCATTGTTTTGTAGCCACTAATTTACTTATAATGAGAGCTAAAAATGCAGACGTCCAGAACTTGACTGGCAAAGGACCACTGTGGCAGGAAACAAGCTTCTATTGTCAACATTTCTTGATTCTTTCTTAGATAATAAGCAACTTTGCACTGGCAAATGTGCACTATAAAATAGTCTTGCACAATTGTCAAACAACCCAACTTGCATATACACATAGAGAGTTCCAGCTCTATGGATTTTCAAATGTTCTGACTTTCCTTCAGAAGAAAAACATTGTTTCTATTACTGGTATCACTAAATGCACGATTAGCAATCTGAGAAGCCAATGTCAAGATTCTGTCCAGTCTGTTCCATCAGATTAAAGAAGCAGTGATCCCTCAGACCTGCCTGCCTTGTCCTCTTACCGTTCACTGACTGGTTTTGTGTGGTGGTTTCTCCCACACAGCCCAAATCAATTACTGTTTTGTGGTAGAGCACAGACTTTCTTCACCAAGAATATTTGTGTGTATCTGTGAGAAAGTGCTTTTACATTTCTGCATGGCTTTTCTCTGTGTACGTATCGGAGCCTTTAGGCATAATGAGTTGTTTAACATCAACTGTTAAACAACAGTCTGAGATTATAGCCTGGCTGTCCCTCTATGTAGATGTTATTGAGGGTCAGATGGGGGAAGGAAGAAAAGGGTGTTTCTGGGCCTGTGACAGCTCTTAAAAATATGCTCGTTATCCTGGTATCTCAGTGCGAAACTGCATTTAGGGATGTCACTAATGTTTGCTATGAGCTGTTTATTTTCCCATGCTGGCTTTGTTTGATGTGCCATGGGATGTCTCTGTTGGGCAGTCTACCCTTTCATCTGGGAGACAAGAGGGTTGTTTGAATATAATTATTACTGCAAACATGTATTCTGGAGGATGCACATCAGAGGAAATCACGTTGCACGTGAAGCAGGAGGTGGTGAGATTTACGAGGATTTGTAAGTTCTCTGGGGAGCTCACTCTGCAGACTGGGCCTGGTACCCACCACACTTCAGCGATATGCACAGACAGGCTTTGCCTTTACAGTACAGTCTCACGCTATCAAAGAGCCAAACTGTTGACCACAGAACTCAGACTTTTTGAACACTTCATTGTTTTCAGTACAAAATAAAACTGTTCCAGGTGGAGGAGATACTACCTGTGAAAATAAAATGACAATGCTGGGCAGCAAGTAGGACTGTGCTCTGCACTGTCTAGAAGCAGTCTGGATTTATCCAACTATTTGCTGTCTGGGACGGTTCTACACAGCATGAGGTTTCTGGCTCTGTAACCATCTGCAATTCTTGGATTTTGTATCTGCTTAGGGCTTTTTTTCCTCTCTTTCTTTTGGTGGTTTTCTTTCCCGTCCTTACTCTGCCTGATTCTCAGAACACCAGGCAATCTTCACAGAAACAGATGCTGAATAGCCTGTAGCAACAGTTAAGGAGCACCTGGATTGCTCTATTTTAACAATATTTCTATTTTCAAATAAATCATCTTGTATATATTTTAGTCAATAGTAATAGAAACAGAGGTGACACAATAAATCAAATAAAAAAATCAAACTTTGCATCAGCATTTCAGATAAGGATTTTGACACCTATAATGAAGAGCTGTTTTAGTCTGCTTCAACTTGTGTAGTCTAGCTAATGAGGAGAGGCAGAAAATCAGAGAGTAACTATTTCTCCTGTGCATTTCCCTTTGCCCTTTGACGTTCAGAGCCAAGGAGATTTTGAACAGTACTCGTACTTAACCCTGTGACTTGAAGATACAGTTTGAGATACAGACGAGTGCGTGCTATTTTAGAAGGAATTTTCATTCTGCAATTTCTGCAGGTTGGCTGACAGTGCCAGAAATACGACCCCAACTACTCCGGTTTGGTTCCTTTGGGGTGGCTTCTGCTGGCAGCCACAGTGGTCTGGGGCAGGCTTTGTTCCACCAGAATGAGGAGAGTAACCATAGCGAGCCCCTGGGGGGGGGGTGTGGGGGGGTGCACTGGCAGCAGGATACACAGCATCCCTCTGTCTTGCTTCCCATGCAGGCCAGAAAGTCCTGACTTTTTGTACAGTTATTGACTCAGATCTATCCCTGGTGTTATCCCTAATATGACTTAATAGTCTGTGCTTGACTCGTTAACATTTTAATGACATTCTTCTTGAAGAGAGAATGCACTGTGGAAATTGCAGATTGATGGTGTTTCTAGGAAGATAAGTTTATTTCCAGCTAATATGAACCACAGCTCACTGGGACTAATGTAGTGCAGCCCGTGTTACAAGTATGATTAGTTTTATATCCTATTTTCTTTCCCCCCTCAGAGGATTATGCCCAGCTGTGCAACATTCCTGTTCCAGGATCCCGACGGCCATATGGACAAGATGCTTTGGTTGACTTTGAGGAGCACTACACTCCAGACACCAATCCATTCTTTGTTGAAGACCGTAAGCAAGTTTCTCTATTATGTAAAATACTTGAAACGAGGGTTGTAACTTGGATTATTTCCCTGTAGCTGGCTTCATTCATCTGATTGCTTCTGAGTAATGTGGTCTATTTATGTTTTATTTATTCCTATGACACTGGCTTTCAATCAGGTGTTCTGGTTCAAGAGCCAGTGCTGTATAAGAGTCCAGTTGGGCTCAGAGTACAATATTAATTTTTAATATAGTGAAATAGTTTATGCCAAGTGTACTAAATTTGTATGTACCAACAGATTTACAGCTAAAGGTCAAACAGATTGCTAGCTTTCCTTCTCACAAATTAGTTTCCCTTCAGAGAATGGGACAGATATCTTCAAAGTGCATTTAGTTTAAAAGAAAAAAAAAAATCCCTTCACACCAGCTTCCTGTGATTTTCCAGCAGAATTTATATGGGGGAATTGGAGAGCACGCAAGTCGTTCTCGCTCAATGGAGAAAATGTACAGTACAGTATGATCAGAGAGCATGCATGCTTGTAGCCTCAGGCTAGCTGGAATGGCCTGCCAAGCAGGGTGTGAGGGATTGGATATGGCATCTCAGTTGCACTCAGGAATATCAGAGTTCTTTATGGGTCTGGCCCAGCTCGCTGTTAAGGCTTGTGGGAGAGGAATCCTTACAGATCTCAGCATCTTCCTCAAAAGCAGCCACATTGTACAGGTCCAGTATATCTCATGAGAGTTTCAGAGAAGAAAAATGGAGATAACAGAAGGAACTGGTAATTCCCCATGCTTTATAAAAATCCCCTACCAGCTGCCACTACTGTAGCTGTTCTTTCCCAAAGGGCTTCTCCTGTACAAGGAGATGGTAATAGGTCAAACAGGGCAGGAGGATTACAGCATGCCATTAGAAGGGCAATACACATTTCTGGCACATATTGTGCTTTAATTTACACAGAACTACACAAATCAGGTTAAAGAGTTCAATTCTATTTAGCATCTAAATGACCACCTAGCTCTACAAAATGTCTTATTTCTTTATATCCAGATGAGTTAATTAAACAGTACCGAATGTTGATGTCTAACCGAAATGTCACACAGATGATAACTATACCAAATACCCAGAAAGATGACTAGGTGATCAAAGGGATAGACAGAATACTAAGTGGGAAAGAAGTACTTCCTGAGTTATAAGCAGTGGTGAATAAATGCAAAAAAATTGTGGACAGTTGTGAATCCACAGCTTAGTCCATGGTCTCAGGGACAGAAGCTTAGGAACTCATGTCTCATGATCCCATCCTATCACTGGATTGGAAACCATGGCAAGCAAATGAATAAAAAAACCCCAGAGTACAGAGCTGTATGATCAGAGACATATTCCCTGACAGATACATGCCACAATCCTGCTGTGACCTGTATGAGGAAAACAGCAATACTTCTGATCCCATGGCAGGACCGTGTACTTCAATGTAATATTTGTCACCTGTGCATAATCAACTTCTACAGAACCAACTACACATTTTAGAATTACAACCCAGTTCCCAGTTCCCCAGTTCTACAGTAGAATTCTATAAAGTAGAATATTTTATGAAGTAGACCTTGCTGTGAGTGATAAATATTTTGAGTTTAGCTAGTTAAAATTACAACATACTGTATTTATGAGAGAGAGAAAAAAATGTATATATTCCTAAGAATCCCACCATGTTAAAGAAAACCCAGGATAGAACAATGTATGTAGTCAGAGAGAGGGGCAGTGAAAATGACAGTACACAAGTTAAAGGGAGGATGATGCAGAAAGGGCAGAATAGCAACAGCAAAGCAGGAAAAGAGAAAAGAGGGCCTCCAGAATCAAGACAAGATGGAGTAAATATAAAAAGACAGGAGAACAAGCACAAGGAAAGGGAGAAATTCATATTCCTATGTAGTTTTGCAAATCTACATATCGCAGCTGTTAAAACAATATAAATCAGTAAACAGGTTTTAGATAAACCAGTGGTTTGTAGATCACTATATTAATTGTGTGTTATGGGGCAGGTGGGGAGATGTATCCTACTGTATTCTGCTCCAGCTCCAATTTCCCCAATGAATTTCCAATTTCATTATGCCGGTAAACCTATGACTCTCAAATGTTCTCAACTTTTTCCTCACAAGTGTTTTTGATGTGATGGGCTGCCATCTGCAGTCCTGTTGTATCACTGTTCCAGGAATAGAAAGCTAGTGAAAAAACTTGTGCAGGACTAACAGGAGCAATTTAGTCCTAGAAAGAATCTCTGAACATGTAAAAATGTCAAAAAATTTCTTAAGTATAAATCCTTCCTTATACATAAAAGCCTAAGTGTAAAAAAAGCCCTAAGACAAGGAGCACAAAAGGTGTTGTACAAACCACTGTGAATACAACAGAACTCCTTAGCTTTGACTACTCACCATCTAGAATTATGACAAGAAGCAACTGGTAGATTATAGGTATTTCTACTGGCACCAGTTGCTGCAGTGCCAGCCAAATGGTTTTTAACCAAAACCACAACACAAAAGCAGTCTCTGATTTCTTCTTAAATTTCATGAGATTGATTTTATTTTTTTTATATGTTTTCTTATAGATATATTGGAATATTGGAATGCATCTCTTTCCCCCCTACACACACCTTATTTTTCTAGAATACTGTTTCAAGGAACTTTTACCTCAAACTGTACTACCACTTCTTATCTTTGTTTCCATAAATGTTGATACACATAATAATCCAAATAAAAGGTGTGATTAAGAAAACACTGATTTGTCCTTTAAAAAATATACTGTCAAATTACGCTGTTTCCTTTTAAAAAAATTCACAGATTTTTAACAGAAATTAAAAACTGAAGAGATCACAAAGCTGTCTCGAAAGGTATCACAGCACTTTTCTACTGCTTTTAAAAGTCCATATGGTGCAGATCTGCTAAGGCTGACCTATTTTCTACAAAGTCAAGTCACATTCCAGTAAAATTCTGAGAAAATTTCAGACTCTCACTATACATTTGGGTGTATATATATACTGATTCATCAGCTCTGTAACTGACTTGTTTCCAATTTTTTCTCCACCCAGGTTTTCTGAACAGCTTTGAGGAGTTACAAGCAGAGGAATGTGGTATTCTGAATGGATGTGAAAATGGACGATGTGTAAGAGTCCAGGAAGGCTACACCTGTGACTGCTTTGATGGTTATCACCTGGACATGGCCAAAATGACTTGTGTTGGTGAGGATGGCATATTACTTCATCTTCTTCTGTTAGTCTGTTAGTTTACTCAGTCACTTGACCTAAGGAGGCACTGGAACAAGGTGATCAGAGATGATCATCTGAATTGTAAAGACCAGTAAATATTGTTACAGAAATAACTACGTTGGTGTTCCTCAGATCATGTTGGTCGTTACAGCTGTGTTCAGTTAAGAGCCTAGAAATCAGCAGACGTGCATTTGTGTAATGAAGCTTAAACTTCCATCAATAATTTAACACTAATATACAGGACAAATGTTTTCAAAGGCTTTAGTGAGCTAAGAGGATGGAACTGAATTCAGAGTAGAAGAGTAATTTTAGGACCAAATTTTTAGAGTGGTTGAATCAGTCTAAATATGCAGATAACCACTTGGTGGGGTTTGGCCGCCGATTCTCACTGATTTCAACAGCCAACAGACACGATTATTATTTATCACTCTCAAACTAGTAAATTTGCACAACTACTGACCAGGACATCTAATGACTGTGTCTTCAATTAAAACAACGAAACATGGGAATGACAAGTGTCAGTGAGAAGATAAAGCAAAACACCACCCCTCAGGTATAGAAGCCTAGTAGAGACTGTGCATGGGTATTTCAGTTTAAGGTCGCTACTAAACTTGTTTAGCATGATGCTCCGTAACCCAAGGGTGAGGTCTCCCAGCTGTATCCTGGTTAAGCTGCCTGCATGCCTTGGAGTCTTTAGGAGTTTATGGCCAACTGGCCTCCTTAGGGAGAAAACATGCAGCTCCTGTATATTTCAGGCCAATGCTGCACAATACTGAGTGCAGGCAGTTTGCTGTTCACAACTATTCATTTGACAATGGCAACAGCTCCTAAAGCATTTAATTTTTCAAAATACTGATATTATACTAAAGACTTGAAGCTTCTTTCTTGTAAGCCACTTTCCATTCATGACATAAATGACCTGCAAATGGTTATTAAGTTTTTGTTTTGCAACTTAGGCTGAATTTGGATTTGGTGATCCAACACTTTAAGGCATTTAATACACTATTGATTTCCTGTGACAACTTCTGCTTCTTCCCAGCCTAATTCCTCCTGATTTGAACTGAAAATATAGTTCTTACTGTATTCTAATGGCATATTCTACTTTTGGCAATGCTGGAAATAAATGAGTTCTACCTACACAGCAGACTTATTTATTTGTTGTCCCCTTTTTGCAGATGTCAATGAGTGCAACGAGCTGAACAACAGGATGTCTCTCTGCAAGAACGCCAAATGCATTAACACAGAAGGTTCGTACAAGTGTTTGTGTCTCCCAGGGTATGTGCCTTCAGACAAGCCAAACTACTGCACACCACTGAACTCAGAACTAGACAGTGAACTGGAGTAGAGGAAAATCTCCATATCCTAAGCCCATATACTCTGCACTGTATAAAGAAATGAAGAAAAGTATTTAACTTGAGAAGGCACCGGAGTAACGAACGTAAGGGGAGAAAAGCATTAAAATGTGTCAAAGGTGAGACATGATGGGCTTCATCAGCTTCACTGAAGTGACAGACCAAATGGAAACAAACAACTATATAGTGTGTTTATAAGAAAAAAAATCTTTAAATATAAGCAAAAACAGTGCTGTTATTTTAAACAGAAGAGCTTTGGTTTTTTGGGTTTTGTTGTTTTGTTTTTTACTATTGCTTGATTAATTTGGCATTTAAATAGTGATGGAAATATTTTATATTACTATGTCATTTTTTTGATTGTTCAGTTCCTTGCCTACTGTTTCTTTTCAGACCTTTTTTCTGATCAGTACAAATTCTATGATACAGATATTCTTAGGCCATTTTATAAGAACTGTTACACAGGGTAATGCTCCTCCTTCTCTGGAACATTGGTCAGTGACTTTTTATTCATTTGCTAGTTGTCTGCCCTGTGGAGCAGGCACCATTTGTTTTCAAATGTTTATGTACCTTGGTGAAAAGTCCTTATATTCATTTTGTATTCTGTATGGTTTTTACTGCACTTAAAGTCTTTAGAACCTTTCTTGCCAAGTTCAAAGCTGCTAGTGGACAACATTGGATTCCTTTTGTACATTAAAACAAAAGATTTTAGCTCACGTCTGTATTGTAATGTGTAAATTGAACACAAGAGAGATCTTGTATGATTACCCTAACATATTAAAGCTGTATATTAAAACTCAATAAAATAACCTTTTTTTTTAGAAAAAGCCTATTTAATAGTTGTAGGCATTTTTTTCTTTTATTGATGCTTATGTTATAAGAATCAACTCCTCAGGTGTTTACAATACTAGAATTAATTTACATTACAATAGTTATAAGGAGTTGCTTTTTCCTTCTCCTGCTGTTTTAATAAGGACCAGAATCTGAATTAGTTGATGCCTGAAGTTAGGCTTCCAAGTGGAAGATTTCAAACACAGACCTACAGAAACTGTTTGACTTGGAAGCTGATTTCGATGGAATTTTTCTTCTTTCCTGGTTTAGGCAGGTTTCCCACTAAATCTGCAAATAAGGCTTTTCAGTGTGATGGCCTGGTTTTCAGAAAATACTGAAGAGGAGGGGGAGAATTTCTTTTTCTTGATGAACTGTACCTTCCCATCAGCTCTATTTTTCAGCGGAAGGAGAAAAAGAGATTAGGAGACTGACAGATAATTCACTTTGACCTTCTCCAGAGGGAAAGAGTTTGCTTTGGAAATCCCGAAACAGGTCCTTTTGATATTTTCCAAGTGAAACATTTTTGCTGTCTCTTTTAGACCTGCCCTGCATTAAGAGGAAAAGGATAACATGAGAGTTTCAAAAGTGAGTTAAATTGGATCAGATTGTCTGAAAATCAGATTTTTATTTCTCATTCCATAAAAAAAAAAGAAATAGTTGTTTTGGTTCTGAATCAACTTTCTTTTACAACATTTAGGTCTGCCACTGAACCAAAAATATCATAAGTTGTGTTCCTTTCAGTACTGCAGACTCAGTAGATCTCATTAAAGCCCAGGTGTCTATTATCTGTCCTTCCCAGGGCACCTCCCCTCTATCTGATGGAATTTGACAATATGACTAGTGAAGACTTTTAAGATCTGATATTATCTTAAAATGCAAGAAAAATTTCTGAATAGAACTGTGGAGAGAGCAATCTTTAAGGAAGAGACTCTGTGAAGTGCACAACTCCCTTGACTTGTCTAGAATTAAGCAGGAGAGGAATGGAGAGCCAGTCATGCTTCTCAGTCATAAGAGGTAGACTACAAACACTACAGCTGGTCTATAATCACAAAAAGAATATTAATTCTTGCTTACCTGCTGTGGTTACCTGCTGAGCAAGGAAGGTGGGTCTAGTCTTTCTAGGGAATTCTGTAACTAGAACTTTTAGTTGTCCTGTTTAAGGTTAATCCTACGATCTTAATACAAAACAAAGTCACAGTTACAACCTTTCAATGGATTCAAGATGAGCTCTGCTCTGCTTTCAGCTATCTGAAAATTGATAGGCGAGAGAGCGCTCCCCCAATTCCTACCTCCAGACGGCCTCCTCCTGCTTCAGAAACTGGCTGTGTTCACCTCTGAAAGACAGCCAAGGCACTGAAGCTGACATTGCAGTCAGCACCATAGCCTCAGATTTTCAACATCCCAGTATTCCTTCAACTCTTCCCCACCTAGGGAGCTAAAATGGTAGCTTTTCCTGGGAGTACACAAGTAGGAGGAAGCTGAGGGAAACTGAGGAAATAACACTCAAACTTCAGTATCCTTAGAAATCTTTGCTTGGCGACATGACCATGTAATTCTGACCCACAAGACTGGCTCCTTGCTGATTTCTTACATCTTTTTAAAACAAGTTCAGAGTAGCCTGGGACTTTGCCATTCTCAGGCAATATACACTCCCACCTTCTTACTCTGTGTTATTTCATTTCAGACAAAAAAAATAAACCCAAGTTGTTCCATAAGCAACACAACTAAAATGAATCCTGAATTCCTATAACCTTTCCTTGTATCTCTCTCCTCAGCAGATTATCTCCAGTTCCTTGCATCTCTGCTCTTTCCAACAAGCACAGAAAGCACCCATCTGCAGCTACACATGCATTGATACAACTTCTGCCAAACCAAATGTCCATGCTTTCAGCAGGGAGGGTTAGTTGGGTCACTTCTTTCTAGCTGTTCATCAAACTTCACAGACCTCGGATTGTACTGGCCTTTTGTCTCGTTTGCCTTGCACACATGGTTGAAACTGGTCACAGGGTTAGAAGCTACCAGTAGGTTCAGAGATGGCATATGCTGGCTCTGGTTTCACAGAAAATAAACCAAGCAGCAAACCTAAGCCTAAGCCTAAGTTAAGACTATCAATTTCAGGATCAGAATTGTGAATTCTGTTACCAATTCATGAAGGAGGTTTTGGGTTGTGCAGCCACTTTCCATCTCCCTGCCTGATTCAAGAGGGCATCAGTCGACCCACGCCCTAGCTGAGACTTGAAAACATTCTTCTGGTTCAACAGCCACGTCCTGATCACAGCTACACTCTTGTATTACAGACACTATATAAGCATACAACATACATTGTGCATGCTTCTGCCTTTCCCTTTTGCTTCTTCTTACCTGTAATATGTACCTTAAAACACACACAGGGAATCAAAAGCAGACCAAACAGCCTAAACTCCACTCACTTACATCCCAGTGCTTAGTACTGCACATTGCCTGGCTCTAGGCCTCCAGGAATCCTTTAAGAAAGAAACCACAACTAAAGGAATTCAGTGAAATTCAGCCAATCTGACCTCACCCTCTGGAGCCCACCTACTTTGCCCCAGTGTAGCAAGGCTGGTTCTGAATTTCACCTGAAAAGCTGCAGGGCTTAGGAATACAATTTTGATTCGTAGTTAAACAAACATTTTCTTAACATCATTAAGAGGAGGGATTGGACACCATGGATGTAGCCATTCACTTATTACAAGTGCTGCGGTTTAGGTGAGAGCCCTAAAAATACAGAAACCACCACGTACTATTCCCTGATTCAAGTTTCTGACTGCAGCCTAGTCTGGAACTGGTTACAATTTACACCAAATGGCACCAATACTTCTAACATCCATATGGACCCTTTAAAAAAAAATTAGTCATTTTTCAGCCAGCCATTTCCTTGCCACAAAAAAATAAAAGTGCTGACATGGTAGAACTGAATTCTGCAAGGTCCCTTATAATGGTGCTGTGTTAATGAGAATGAAGTTAAAACAAAACTAGTGTTACGCACAATTTAGCTAGAAAGACATTTGATATGAATAGGTATTTTCGTGTTGAGATGCTATTCAGTGAAAAATTAGTCACTGTTAAAACTATTCAAAGTGAGCACTAACATTCCTTGAGAAAAAAGTCACAGCTGGACAGATCATTTCAATCTGAGAGACAAAACTGGCAGTTATGACAAATATTCAGCTAGTCAGTGGCAACTGACACACTCACATAAATTCCTGACTAATAGAAGACCTAAAACTCTCAAGGCACCAAAGTGGTTTTCATGACCAATTAGTTCCCAGTGATCCTCACTCTCATGGGAGGGACTGAATCTGAAGTTTGGGTTCCTCACTGCCCCTTGAGGGATGGCCATCTGGACACAGAGGGGCTCCTGGCTTTGGCACTCTTTCTTCTCAAAAGGAAAGGTGGCAGATCCCATTAGAGCATGTCACAGGCCTGGTTCAGCAATTGCACCACAGTGCATTCCTTCAAAGAGCACAGCAAACAAAAACCCCATTTCTGCCTCTAAAAGACACTACAGTATTGTTCTTTTAATAATGCCACCCACTTTGAAGAGCAGTTTGTACTTGCTGGAGACTGCTAACACCAAGCAGGCCAAGGGAGCTGTTAAAGAACAATTCAAGCAAAGAAGAGGTGAACTGCAGGTGAACTGCTGGGTGTCACAGAGGCTACTGCTCACTTCTGAGTTCATTATTTGGTATTTTATAGATTCTTCTATCAGAAGATTTTAAATTTACCTAGGAAACTTAAGTGATGTGTCCAAAAGAGAAGCAAAGTAACTAAGAGTGAGCGAATGAGGAAAATCAGCCATTTACTGGAGACTTCCCAATGAGTGACAATGTCAGCTTGTAAGAATAAGTGTTCTTTGGAAGAATGCCAAGGTCTGGGCTACAGTCAATGCATTCACCTGCAGGAATAATCTCACAGAGCAGAAGAACTAGAAAAATTGGATCCTCCTGGGGCACTACCTCCACAGCTGGCACAGATCTTGAACCCTAATACTACCCTGCCCACCACTAACCTTTACCATTGAGTGCCGATATACCAAAAAGAAGCAGGATTATCCTATGTCATCCTGGATTAGTAAGTGGTTTTACTATCTGGTGGGGAAAGAATGACGTAAACTAAAGAAATGCAGGATGTCAGCCATGTCGGCTTCCCTGCAAGACCACTGAATCACCAGATACGTATTTTGACTCAGAGGCTCCTAATGGAAGTCTTCAGGCTGCATGTTCTGTCCCAGCTGTGTCTAGGGCCTATGATTGCTCATCTCCTAAGCAACCTCACTGCTTTGAAGTTTGTCCTGCCTGAGGCAGGAGATTGCACTAGGGGCCTCTAACGGTCCCTTCCAAGCTATACTTTTCCATGAGAGGAGGTTGTGACCTGACACAGCAATCTCTGCTCCCTATGCTTATGAGAGAGGGAACCTGATAGAAGGGACAAGACCCCTTCCCCTTCTTCCCCCACACCTGAGCACATGCCAGGAGCACGCCTTTCGCTTTGGACAAAACGGAACACCAATCTGCTCAGCCTGGCTCAGGAGAATCCCATCCAGAGGGACCATTACACACAAAATGTGCACTGTTGCTTGCTATCGACCAATATGTTCTTGAAGAGTTAGGTGGCAACCTCGGGTAAAAGGAAAGTTCTGCAGTAAAGTTTTTGTTCTAACAAGAGACATAGAGGAGGGGGGGGGAATTAGGATCTTGTTATTTCTTTCTACAGTGGCTTTCCCTTCCCCTCAAGTCACACTTTGCCACACACTGCTTTCCATTAGCTCTGAACCAAAGGGGATGGAGAGGACACTGCTAGCCAAGATGGAAAATTTCTACGTGACAATTTCAGCATCACCTCCAATCCCTATCTGCTCGTGCTGCCAGGATCCATTCTAGGCTGGATTTTTCCAAAGCACTCCATATTGATTTAGCTCCCCTCCTACCGAAACCTGTGGCACCTCCATAGATTCCAGTGGGAGCAGAGCAAAGGCCGTGCCAAACTCTTTTGAAAAAAAAATCCCACCATGTGTGTTTAATGAGGAATGTCTCTGGCAGAAAAGTTTAGAGTACAGCAAAGCAGATTTTTTTTATTTCACATTAAAAAGTTTAATTTCTGTGACTTGTCATCGAGGAGGTAACTGCCCAGAAAAGTGGGTAGGACCTGTTCCAAAATCCCCAGCAGGATATAGTCTGTTATCACCTAAAACTGAATTCGACTTTCCTGCCATCCACATGGTCTCTGTCACTTTGTGAGCGGGCACTATTCTTAGGACTCACACCTCCCCTTCCTGCTGCTGACAGCCATCCAGCTCAGCTCTGGCCACAAAGGCATTCCCCACTTTCTGTCCCACTCGAAACCCCTTCCCAGGGCCAGTCCTCACTGCAGTCCTGCTTCTGCTTTCCGCCTCCAGCACACCCTCTCATTTGCTCATGACCCAAAGCCTCAGCATCCCATGCAACCATTCCTTCCTGTTCATTGGCACCAGACTCCACAAAGTACTTTCCAGTTGCTAAGTACAGATTTGGCATGTGATGAAACTGATGATAGCTACTATCCAGTACTTAGAAAAATCTCCCGCCAAGGTAAACTCGCATCACAGTGGTATCTCTCCTCACAGAAATAGAAAGCACAACCACCAACTTTGTATTCTTCCCAAAACTACCCAGAGAGATGTGACACGGTCATTTTACTTCTTTTTACCATAAGCAAGAAATTTCAAGTATGCTTTTAGCAATGAATGTATTCTTTGGCTTGCAGCATCTCCAAACTGAGCTGAATGGCAAACATGGAATAAGGAAGTTTCAAAAATAAAACAGGAAAGGGAAATCCTTTGACTTTGTACAACAGTGAACTGAACGAATATGAATTTTCATTCATTTTGCTCATGCTTAGATGTCATTTTTTCCAAAAATTAAAGAAAAATAGAGAATTATTGCTTGAAAATTCCCTCAAGCTGAAAAGAAAAAGGACCTACACTAACTATAGCACTCATTGGAATGTTAGTTCATTTCAGCACATAGAATATAAAACAAAGCAGTTAATAGGGAGCTCTTGAGAGTTTCACTATTGAATAAAACAATACATAGTGCATCCAGACATATATATTAATTTCACTTCTGGTATTTCATTATTCAACCAGAAGGCAGCAATAACTATTTTTAGCCAAACTGGTCTTTACTTCATCCAGTAAAACTTGATTTATGTTTGAGTGTTTGGTAAAAACATTACATCTACCACATAGTAGACCTAAGAAAATACTTGCAAATGCATACGACAAGGAAGACAGTCTAGGAAAAATCTTACGTTGTAGGTATTTTCTCTGTCTAAACACCCAACTCAAAACAGCTCCAAGAGACTCAGCAGCACACTGGGCTCAAGGGTGAGGACCTTGAGCAACAGCTCCTTGCACATTGTCTTCAGGACAGACCAAAGAAAAGGTCCCTACAGCAGCTCTCTCTTACTATGATTCTCTTATACTTCTAATGCCTCTGTTCTCTGTGTTTTCTACTGTAAAATCTTTATTCTGTTGTATAAGTGCAATTGAGAGTATCTGTTAATATCACTGTATTACCGTTTTCCCACCTAATTTTGGTGCAACTTCACTGACTCACACAGGGAGTAACTGTGCTCCTAATATATAAAAACTACAGCAATTTTCTAACACTTCAAAATTTCAAAAAAAGAAACAATTCAAAACTGTGAGGTATAAAGTCTTAAAGTCTAAAGCCTTTTGAAAGAGATCTAGCAACACTGGAGAAGTTTACTAATTATAAAAGTTTTCTATCTCACTGAACCCTTCCACCTCTTCTGTTGGCAACATGAAACGTGAATTAAAATGTACTTGTAATTAAAGGGCAAATAATAAGAAGCAAACCAATCGTTTTAAACTCTGGGTTTCAGGGTTTAAGTTACCTTTACATAAAGGATTTTATTGCAGGATAATAAATGGGATTAAATATCAGCAGCTTGCAAAATTTATTAATTATAAAATTAATTAATAAAAGTTAATGGAATTATCCCATTGCACAACCTTCAAAAGATCTGAATCCAGCACCAGATGTTCCACAACTGGACAGAAATATAAGCAAATACCATAAAGAGCTGGAGATACAGTAGGCTAGATTAAGCCCTTATAATATGTTTGGTTTGAAAACTACAGAACAGAGGAGTGCTCTGGAGAAGCCTGCCATTCACGGGTTTTAACACCAAAGATACTTTTCCTCCTGCTTTAGTCACTAGAGGGCAGCACAGCATCTGAAGTTCCACGTTGTTCGCGTTAAAGTAATAAAGCAATCCACAACTCTTAGGGGAACACGGTGGTCTAAGAAACAACTCCTACATGACAGAATCATTGTTTCTGCAATGGGAGAAATGTGAAATTTGACGAAGAACACAGCAGTAATTGAAAAGCCTGAACCCAAAATCAGAGTAAAAGCATGCTAGAAGTCTAAAGGTTGCCACAGAGCAATTAGACTTAAAACAGTCATTCACTTAAGGTAAAAGCTGTCACCTAAAAAGCCCAGCTGAATTACCATTTGTGAGGACTCTTCCTGATAAGCATGAGAAATAAAATACTTAATCTCCCTGCACAACAAAATTCCTTCCCCAGGCTGTGAGCAGATGGTCTAGCTCATGTAAAGCTAGCTCATATATGCAGGTCATGGAGACGGGGAAAACATGGACTGCACTGGAACAATTCCTAGGAATGCAGGGGAAAAAAACCAACCAAACAAAAAACCCCCACAAAACCACAGATACAGACACTCATCTTCCCAACACAACAAAACAGAGATCCACCGTGTGATCCTTGTCCATTTGGAGAAACCTCATGGTGAGGGACTCTCACTGTGCACGCTGCTATTCCTGTCCCCTGGGGCCTTCCAGAAGCCGGATTATTGTCAGCCAGGAGGTGACAAGCTATCACAACATCTGACAGGAACCATGAAGGAGCAACTCTTCCTTTTAGAAGAGGAGGCTGCGGCAGTCAGCTGCTCTCAAGACAGGTGCAATCAACAGAGATTTTGCACAAAGAAATGTCACCTTGTGGCAGGGCAACTCTGTACCCTCTACCCCTAGCACATACGCACTTTTCTAAGGGGTCCATGTTCAGTATGATTTATAGTGTTCAATTCACCACTACAGCAGAAGAGCACATATTTGTCAGTATGACCCAGACTCCAACAGAGAACCCCAAAAAGCCATTTAGAACAGACTGCTCTACCTCAAAAGGCAGCAAAGAGGCTTGGACTACACTGTCTTCTATAATCTGACACAACAGTATTTAGCACAGCTTAACCTGTCTCCTCCGTTCTGGCAGATACAGGAAAGCAACACCTTGAAATCCAGAAATGTTTGCACAGACAAAGGAAACTACAGGAGAATAAATTCACACCGATGTATGGAGAAAGTAACTTGGTCAATGAATTATAGCAAGGGAAAACTAGAGTAAATGAGACCCTAACTCCATCAGTCTAACAAAAAGCAGAGGATTTTAGGAAAGAAAATATTTTAAAATGGTTAATCTACCCCTTGCTAGGAGGGATAAGTAAAATGATGTGTACCCTGCTTCTAGCAAACATGAAAAAGTTTAATTCTTGTCAGGAAGCCTTTTTGCTAGAGATGCATTAACTGTAAAACACATTATTGCTCTGTTATTAGTACACTATACACAAAGGAGGAAATAATTTGTCACTGCTATATGTTTTCTCACTTTTTTTCTTAGAAAGTTCAATTCTAAATGACACACATTAAAATAAATACAAGAGTCTAAAAGATCAAACATCTAAAGGCTGAAGTGGAGGACTATAATGGCTGAAGTCTTCTATCCATTACTAATACCTTTGAGTCAAAATGCATGGGAGTCAAAAATGGGCACCTTGTTGTGCCAGGTGCTGTAAAAAAGGCTTTCTCTCCACACACAGAGGCACAAACAGAGAATATAAGATGGATACAGGTGGAAAAAGTCTAAGAGGAAATAATGAGCTAGTGGTAGCAACAGTAAGAACAGCTGCCCACCCTATATGAATAAGGGGATACAGTCAGAAATGGGGACTTCTGACAGAGTCCTGAGCAGCCAGGAGAGCAGAGATGCCACTCACCAGAAGAATAAATTGTTGGAGATAATTTCTGACGGTTCAACAACCTGTTGAAATTTTAAATAGCTCCTTTTACCTTTCTGGAACAAACACTATGTGGTGCCCTGCAACAACAGTGTTGACATTTTTTGAGGACAGTGGGACGAAGGAGAGTTTTGCACAACAGTGAGGTAATGTTGCAGTTGTTAACAGCAGCTTCTCACAAGTCAGGGAGAAAACACAAAGGTACTTGCAAGAAAATTTTACAAGTGGGAACATAAGATGAAACCATGAGCTGCCTGGAAGCAAATATCAACTCTGCTAGACTAAATTATGCATGCTCTAAACAGGACAGAAGTAGAATACAAAGAACCCTGAATACAAAGATGTGAATGAAAAGGGAATAGGAGACAAGTAAAATACAAGGGGGAAAAACGATGAAAAGCAGAAACAACCAACAAAATAAGCTTTCCAGATAAAGGTATTACTTCCTGTGAGACCTTTGGCAAGTTACTCTATTACATCATACCATGGAGATAATGTTTCTTGCTGTCACCACCTCCCTAAAACCTTTAAACTCCCAGTTGTTTGTACAGAAATCAATCGCAGGGAAAAGAGGGGATGTACAGAAGGTTAGGCCTTAAGAACTTTAGCATTTTGTAAATGAAGCTTTAACTTTAATCTTCACTATTATGCTGCCAACAGGTTTAATACATGTTCATTTTTTAAGGCACAGAGAAAAAAAAATACGTTGTGTTTTGTTAAGCAAGAAGGTGAAAACCAAATTAAACTTCTAATCATGGTCTCCCTTCATTACCACACAACCAATGTAAAACACACACAGACAGCTTATGGCATGAGGGACTGCAGACCACAGCCATGCTAACCTCACAAGGCCACAACAGGGCAGATAACCAGCACATTATCTTCTACATATATGCTGATTCACAGCTTGAGTCTGACCCACGGTTTTCCTTGACTTCTTTTTTTAAGATCACTGTAAGCAGCAGATCTGTTGGGATATTTCTATGTTTTGATGATTTGCTTGAGTGGTCAAGGGGAGGAAAACAATGCATTTTCTATACAGTGAATATAAGCTACACGTAGAAAGATCCTGAAACTCACAGCTCCTCAGCTGCCATAAGCTGGCACAGATCCATTACAACCAATTAGCCAGATTCCCCAGACAGCTTAAATCAGTGTCACTCCACTGAAGTTGATGAAGCAACACCAATTTGTAGAAGCTAGAGACCTGGCCCACAGCCTGCACTGCTGTCCAAAAGACCATCTGTGTTTAACAGGATCAGAAATCAAAAGGAAAGTCTGCATCCTTATAATTTACTATTGAGACAAGTAATTTCCATGGTGTTAAGTGAGGTAGACTAAACAGCTATACCACATAAAAACCTGTTTATTGTTTCTTCCTTAGTATAGCTTTACTAGGGAAAGTTACGTAATTCCTTGCAACATACTCCATGAGGCAATGAAACATGAAGGCAAGAAGGACACTGCAGAGAGAAGAGGGACAGGAAAAACACTATAAAGAATTCAAGTTATTTAATGAATTATAGGCACGACATCTAGAGTGTGTTACCCTGCTCATGCTAACTTTATGTCAAACCTATTCCCACTGATGTCAGTAACACAATGCTGCTAAGCAGCCCAAGAGAGAAGCAGCATAAAAACAGAGTAGAAGGCTCAGGTAGTTCATCTTTTTATTTTGGTAGCTGTTCTGAAAAGCTTCCGTATTCAAATTTCACAGGAAATTTAATACTGTTTTTACCTTTCTAATTGTGAAAGGCCAGATCTGGAGATAGAACTAAGACAGTAATCACCACTAGGGGGGAAACCATACCAAGGATCTAGATCCATGTTTTGTGCTTGTTGGTAGAAAACAAAATTATTTGTGCAAAGCCCCTTTGTCTTGCAAAAAGCAGTGATTTTGTCCTGCTGCCATGGGATAGCTTAGTTTTCTGTGGTGAAGAATTCACAATTCTCTTTACATGAACAAGCTCACTTTGCACACAGGAACTCACTGATAAGAAAGAGCTTGCTTACATCCTTAACACATGCACACATGCTTGTATTTTCAGGGCACAGTGTGTAAATGAACTGTGAAGACAAGATGCTTTGGATTCCAGGGGATCAAAAACATTTCCATAAGTTCTGAGCACCACAGTGTGACTCTACATCTGCTCATGCAGCCCTTGTTTGTCCTAGAAACTTATGCATAGGAAAGACAAGTAAAAATGGGGCTGTTGAAGAAAATCCATTTCTTCTGCTTTGCCTCAGAAAAATTTAACTGCACTTCACAAGCATCTGCCTTCAGCAACTCTTTTCGCCCTACTTGTAGCTTTCTTGTGGCTCCACCAGCTACCTGACCAATCCCCAAAGGAAACTCTGAAGAACTCACTCAAGACAGACCCTGCAAGGGTAAAGCGGAAATGAAAAAGTCTGCACACTTTTGAGTGTAAGAATTTCTTCTAGTATGCAAAGCTATTTTTTACTACTACTACAAAGCTATATTATACTACTATTATTTGCAGTAATTACAGATGAGTGAAATCCTGATTTAACCTTGCATTCTATTTTTAACATTTTGAGCTGGTTTGAATGACATTGAAAAATGATGTATATGTTTGAAAGAAAGGCTACCAGCAAAGTCAGTGCAAGCAGACTCCTGCAATTGGTCTCTACTTGCACCGTGCTGCTTTAAGGCTAAGCCTCTCCAGGGCTCTGGCAGTGCTTGGTGCTAACTGCACCACAGCGCACAGAGAATGTGTGATGCAAATTCAAATCTGTAACCACGAGCAACTCATTGAGCAGATTTAAGATTTAAACTAAACTACATTTGAATAAAGGTATGCACAAGTGAAATACTGCTAAG
This sequence comes from Scolopax mira, assembly GCA_004320125.1. NCBI lineage: Eukaryota > Metazoa > Chordata > Aves > Charadriiformes > Scolopacidae > Scolopax > Scolopax mira. The sequence continues at coordinate 108,737 of BJBW01004343.1, forward strand.
TAGCTTTGCATTTCAGTGATGTTACATTATGGAGATCAACTTTACAGAAACAGAGTTAATTAGGCCTACTCCACAGCTATTCCCTAATAATGGATTCAATCAACTTCTATACATTGCAAGTCCTTCAGCCCTGATCTAAGGTCTGAAAAAGCCAGAAAGACTGCAGCTTGTTTCCAGTCATCTCCATAACAGAATCTTCTCAGCTAAAACTGGTTCCATGCTTCAGCTGTCAGTATTTGATACACTGTTCACTACAAAGAATTGTATTCCTCTTTGCCAGATTCATAGTACGAGATCTGCAAAGACTGACATCTTTCTAAGACTTTCACAGAATCACCTAGGTTGGAAGGGACCTTTTAAGATCATCTAGTCTAACCAATGTACAAAGAAAAAAAAAAAAAAAAAAATCACACACCCAACACTAATCCATATCCCTGAGCACCATGTCAACTTGTCTCTTGAATACCTCCAGGGATGGTGCCTCAACCACCTCCCTGGGCAGCCCATTCCAATGCTTGATAACTCTTTCAGTAAAGAAATATTTCCTAATATCTAACATGAACCTCCCCTGGTGCAACTTGAAACCATTACCCCTTGTCCTATCATCCGTGACCTGGGAGAAGAGACCAACCCCCACCTCTCTACAGCCTCCCTTCCCTGTCTGCTAATTACCAGCATTAACACAAGAAAAATTATCATAATAACTTTCAGGTCTTTTCAGTAACTTTCAGGTCCTTCTAAAAATATACTGATTTTCAGAGGAGTTCCACTTGGAGCATTCCATTTTGGGTTAATTTATAAAAAAGTACTTTCAAGTAAACCCTTGGTCTTGAGTTATTATTAGTTTTCAAGAAATCAACAAAAATGTTTATTCACCATCACTTGTATGTCTTTTGTTTTTTTTCATGAACGATCACATTCTTGTCATGAGAAACAGGATCTTTGCAAAGTTCTCAACAAGGCAGGCACATTCCTGAAGATGCTCTTAATTTTCATATAAACTGCTCAGGCATCATCTAGTCTACCTAAAGCTAACACAGATTTGCTAATTCATATATAAAACACCGTAGCAGCTAACACTCATGATCGCTGCCTACACAATATGACTGCAACAAAAGGTTTAACATTTTTCAAATTTCTCAAGTGCCACGGGTCCTTAACTCTCACCACTGTCAGCAGGACTCATGTGTATATTTCACATACCATTCTTAAGCAGAAGAAAAATTACTGGTCCACATAGCAACATTTATCTTTTAAGTTTCTACCTTCCCACTAAAATAATCACCAATCCCAAACTGTGCATTACAGTCTTATCTATCTTCAATAAGAACATGCTATTCTAACATGAAACTACCACTGTAAAGACCAGTGAGAAGCTTTTTTTACAGCAAATTACCTAATTTGTATAAATTGAGGAAAAGGCATGTACCTCAGACAGCAGAGAAGTGGCAGTAGGGAGAAGAGATAAACAGCCAGAAGTGGCAGCAGGGAGAAAAGATAAAGAGCCAGCTAACTATATTACTATATTATCAACTTAATTGAGTATTATGTGAAAATGGTTAATCCTTTTTTTAAGCCTGACAGGGCCTTGGAACCTTGGTATGTATTTTTAAAACCATTGAGCTGAAAATAATCAAAATTGGAAAGCTTCTGGTCAAAAAACTGATCAAAAGACTGTCAAAATAGTTCTTTATCTCAAATTAATTCATATTTGAGGACTTAAACATAGTTGCTATTCAAGAAGTATAGCTGCACAGCTCCTCATTGAATACATGCACAACAATTCTGCATGTACATGCACTTAGTTTGCTTACACACTCCCAACCCCTTAGTCTTTGGCTTAAGGCTGCAGGGTGAGTTTCACTGAGGAAGAAAGTACTCAGATGAAATGATGATTCACAGACTTTAAACGTCATTCTTAAGCACGTAACATCTGCACCTCCTGTAACACATATTTTGCCATCCTAAACCACTTTTGGCCATCTTTGTTCCAACACTCCAGTCTCAAGCAATACCAGAAATTCAATCAAAATTAAATACTTAAGGGAAGTGATAATTACTCAAGAGACTAAGGCCAAAAGGCCTAGTGCTCTTCTATTGTGTCTCCTCATGTTTTTTTTTTTAAGTACAAAAGATGACATCCTAGCGTGTTATTGAACAAGTGTTTTCCTCACATAAGCAAACTGTGTCTGCAGAGCAATCTTAATCATTTTTTTTTTACTTATAGTGTCAGGGGAGGGCAAAAAACCCTAAGATCTGTCCTTTGTTTAAATGCATTTCCTGCCTTCCTTAGTGCTATAGACTGTGTTGTGGCAGGCCTATTTATAGTCCAAAGAAAGGAAAAAGCACCACTGGAGGCAGGAAAACTAAGTTGGGAAAGAATAGAAGGAAGTGTGGCTGCCATTTAGCCAAACAATCTAGAACTAATTGAGCTCAAAAGAGCCCCAGCCTCAGTGAAGCTGCTGGGAGGGAAGACAGCACAATCCTGCTTCTCTCTCTCCAGGGTCCTCCCAGAGCTGCTGAGAATGAGAATCAAGTACAGGACACTGCTGGGCAGCAAATAACCTCAGCATCTCAACACCATGGCAACTCTTTAAAAAAAGGAGTGTACTGAAAGTTAGATACCTAGCAAATTAAGGTAAGTGTCTCCTGGCATTTCTGCTTCGTGCATTCTCCGTCTTTTCAGATGTGGCCAGACTGGTAAATGAAAACAGAATGAGCTTTGGAGAAGGAACTGTATCTGATGTTCAGATTAAAAAAAAAAAAAAAAAAATCGGAATTCAGTTACAGGTTCTTCAGAACTTTCCTTAAGGAAAAGAAGCCTTTTCCATATATCCATCATATAACTTTGCTGTTTTTCTCCCTTGTATCATGTTCGTCTTATAAACTGCAATTAAGTATCAGAGAAATGTCGATGGTTTCTTTGGATGCCCCAAAGAAAAATAATAATTCTGCATTAGGTTAAATATATAGATCTAGGGACAGAGCAAGGGAGGGAGAAGTAGATGCAATATATATTTATACAAAATGTGTTAATTTAGAATACATAAACATAATAAAATGTATATAACTTTTAACTGAAATTTTGTGAGATTTTAAGTCTTATACTCATGAGGAATGCTTGAAGGTAGGGACTTAGCCAAAATTACAGCACCCAAAAGTTTCTATAGTTTTAGAATTTATTATGGCAGGTAATATGTGTGTGTGTGTGCATGCACATGTATGCACATAAAATATACTATTTATAGATATTGATATATATTATTCATTTTAAGTTTGCTTTGCAATACCATGTAGTTGCTATTCTGAGGTCTAATTTAAACTGACAGTAGAATGTGAGTGGAAATTTTTAATCTGATTATTTCCAAATTCCATATACAGTTATACTATCATGACTGTCTGTGTAAAAAGCTCCATTTTAAGACATACCAGTGTACAGACAGTATTAATTCATTGAATTGACAGCAATAAAACAGACTTTTAAGGAAAAATGAAAATTTATTTTAAGATTGCATTTGATTTTGATTTCCAACATGTATGTTGCTCTTCTAACAAAGGAAATGCTGTTGTGATTTGAAGGCAGGAGGATAGAAGCTGTAGAATACTTGCATTAACATATTGCCTTTATGCATATGCCATTCAGATTATTCATTTGTTACTCAGATGTTGCTCAGGATTAGTGGTTTATTGTAAAAGCTGCTGGTGAGTAAAAAGGAAGTGTGGCGTATTGTTATTCTACTGTATCCCTGTAGGATGGTATTATGTTTAGAGTCTGCTATTGTAAAGATAGCAAGGCAGGATGTCATCCATGTAGGTGAAAAGCTGCGATAGGACAATTGTAAACAGCAACAGTCAGCTGAAAATCTGATCCAGGGAGGTGCCAAGCAGCAATTCCAATGAAGCAGATGTTAGTCAATGCTCATAGAAAGGATAAGGCTTTTCTCTGTCTGATTTCAAAGTACTCAATTATTTACAGTAATTCTCATTTTCAAGAGGTTAGAAGCCTGGTCTTGTGGAGAATAAAAGACCTGTAATGGGAGTAAAAATGTACAGAAGCCTGTACAGATATTCGCAAGAGAAAGCTCTTTAGGCTGCAAGTTGAGTAACTAGCAAAGCATGTTCTCATTCAGAAGATGTTATTCCTTGCTTTCAGTTTCAATAACTGATTCCTCTGCACAAAGAGCAGAAACCAAAAATAAAAAAGGTTTAATTGTAAAAAATTAAGATAAACTGTGAAACCACCATTCTACTAGATACTTTTGTGAAACAACCAGGATGGAAGGAAGGTATGGAGGCAAAACTGCAGCTAAATACCCAAGCAAAGCAGCATTGCAATTTCTGCTGGAATTGTTTCCATGGGATGTCAGTTGCACAGCTATTCCAATACAACTGAGCAGCAAACACTGGATCATTCAGATTTATTCAGGTCTACAACATGCACCACAACAGTATTTTAAAGCTCTGTATCACTGCATGAATGTAGAAAAACAGAGACCGTTGCTTAGCTACAAGGAGAAGATTATTTGCAAATTAGCCAGTTACAATGTAGTTATTGTAGTAAGAGGTGATAAAACAATGTACTGATGCACTTTTGCATTTATCTGTGGAAAAGATGCTATAGATGGCACTGAGCATTATGTAATTAATACTCTTAATAAATTCATATCCTTAATGAAGAATTAACAGAACAAATTCTGGTAAGAAGCATGGATGTAAACCCACTGAAGTCAAGAGGGGAGCTCACACCATTGAGAGCTGAGGTTTTTCTTCTGAAGATAAGGACAACATACTCCACTCAACTATTTTCTTAGAGTATGCTGTATAGGGAACATGACAGTAGCTCAAAGCCACTCTACTCTTTCTTCAATCTCTTTTCCCATTTTACCATCTAGGTCAGACTCAAAGAAACATAGAATCAGAGAAAATGCATCAGCATTATGGCTAGTGGTGCTCAAAACATACCATGCTGTTTCCAAAAATGCCAGACTGTCTTAGAAAAAATCTGGTTTAGAAATGACTGTTAGGTTTTCTATCTTTGAGAACTAAAGGCCAGTGCTTTCAAGTTTGTCTCTCTAACTGTGAGAGTTAGTGACCCTAGTTTAAAAAAATGGAAACTGCCTTACATAGTCATATAATCACAGAAGTAGCAGTTTTAGGGGGGAAAAAACAAACACACACAAAAAAGGCTTTGTTTCAAAACTGCAAGAGTTCACAAGTTCATGAGTGCAAACAGAGTTTTTTCCTTAAGATACAATCATGCCAGAAGGCCTCAGAATGAAATTTACACCCCTGCACCTTATAAATTCTTACTACCTGCTAGGGTCTAACTACTCTGCAAGAGATTCTTTGTATATAAACACTTTTGACTTTTCCTAAGTACTAAGGATTGCAATTACTAAGACTCCAAAGTAAAAATTAAATAGGAGAACTTGATATACCAGAAGGAAGTGGAGGTTCACATGCTTTCTACCCTGACATTATTTTGCCAGAAGATAAAAAGAAGTCTAGCATTGTCAAATAAATACTTCAGTCAACTGTCACTACTGTGTGCACAGCGTGGGTTTCTGGCTCCAGGAAAGCTGACTTAAAGAAAAATCACAACTTAAAAAATAATGCACTTTGGGTGACAGACAAACCATGTCATGCTTTCGTGCAAAGCTAGCTCAGGTTTATTAGGATTTATTATTCTTCATGCAATTGCTCGGTGTAAGTACCTTAATTTCCCCCTAAGCCCCTATTCCACTGTATGAGATACTCTTACAAGGGAGCTTTGTCCTCCAAGTCACAGTCAAGCCCTCTTAACATTAAAGAGCAGACTTAGAAGTACCAGTGTGTCTATTTGGGGCAGTCAAAGCAAGATTTTTTGAGAACACATGTGCAGTCCACAGCAGTCTCACTCAAAAAGCAGAACTGGGGGAGAGGGAACATAAAAAGAAACCCAGCTAAAACACATTATCAAAGTTCAATATTGGACAGCATCAGAGTAGTTCTACAAAAAGAAGCAGCTGCTCAACACTTACAACAGAAATGTCATTGCTAAAAAAAATTTCTTTGATAATGTCTAAAAAACCAAGCTTGTAACTGTGTGCTGAATAACATCCTGACTTGTACAAATGTTTATACAGGTGCTTAAATTTAAGCATATGAGTAGTCCCATTGATTTCAAGCAAAATTATTTCAACAGGCTGATAAAATTTAGAGCCAGGCAGAGTCATTAGATCATCTAGTCTAACTTCAAACACAGCATGCTAATTTTACCATTCCTTTTGTCCAAAACCCAAAAGCTTGCCAGCTTACAACAGAACATATGTATATAGTATGTTCAGGATAAAAGTTTAAGGGGAAGATCATGATGTTCTACATGTGTGAGTAGCAACTCACTACAGTGAGAACTGATTAAGTTGACACAGATCCCTTAGCTCAAACAGGAATTAAATGTTGCACAGGCTTTGTACCAGCATGCTTCATGAGGGTGAAGGTCAATGTCTGCATGGAAGATGGACTGTTTTTCCCAGAAGCCTATGCACTATCATAAAAAGCCATTAGCTTTACTTTGATTGCTTTCCTACTCTTCTAGTGGATAAGGAAGATGAATGAAAAAGCTGCTTTACGAGTCAATCTTCATGTGAAAGTGCAGCTACATTTTTTGCCTTCAGTTCTCTTATTTCCCACAGACCATGTCCAAATTGTGATAGAAAATAAGAAGCCACTGTTCAGAAGCCGATGGGGCATATAAGTGTTAACCAAATGGAGACATACAGCAAAACCTAAACTGTCAAATCTCTTATCACCATTTAACATAAGCAATTTTTAAAAGTTATTATTATTTGAACTTTTGTTCAAAGAGAAAAAGTGGGAGGGCTTGACTTGGGAACTCCTTTTCAAGGATTCAAGGATAAGTAACAGTGGGTTTACATTACATAAACACAGAACAGTACTATGGAAGGAAACAACATACGGTCATAACAAAAAACAAAGGAAGGAGGAACAAGAAAGACTGTCTTGGAGTTCAAGTCCACCATGACAACAATTCATATTCTGTTTCCAGGACTCAAAGACTCCTTTGACTACAAAGGATCTCCCACATTGCAGCAGAATGGAGGAGTAGGAACACACAGCCTCCAGGGCTTCTTTGGAAACACAGCTAGGAGAAACTGGATCCATCCTTTAGGCAACTAAAAGCCTAAAAACACTATAGTTGCTATATATCCAAAGCGACTGCATTCACAGAACACCTAGAACAATGTAAAACTCCACTATATGACATAGAATCATAGAATTGTCTAGGTTGGAAGGTACCTTAAAGATCATCTAGTCCAACCATCAACCTAACCCTGACAAAAATCACTAAACCATATTCTAAGGACTACGTCAACCCATCTTTTGAACACCTCCAGGGATGGTGCCTCAACCACTTACCTGGGCAGACGATTCCAATGCTTGATAACCCTCTCCATGAAAAAATGTTTCCTAATATCCAATCTAAACCTCCCCTGGCGCAGCTTGAGGTCATTGCCCCTTGTCCTATCTCCTATGACTTGGGAGATGAGACCGACCCCCGCCTCTCTACATCCTCCCTTCAGGTAGTTATAAAGCATGATAAGGTCTCTCCTCAGACTAAACAACCCCAGCTCCCTCAGCCTTTTCTCATAAGACTTACTCTCCAGACCCCTCACCAGCTTTGTTGCCCTTCTCTGGACCCACTCCAACACCTCAATGTCTTTTTGGGGGTAAGGGGCCCAAAACTGGACACAGTACTCGGGGTGAGGTCTCACCAGCGCTGAGTACAGGGGGACAATGACTACTTGGGTCCTATTCACCACACTGTTCCTGATAGAGGCTAGGGGCTGTTGGCCTTCTTAGCCACCTGGGCACACTGCTGGCTCATGCTGAGCCGACAGTCAGCCAACACCCTCAGGTCCTTTTCTGCCAGGCAGCTCTCCAGCCATTCTTCCCCAAGCCCGTAGTGTTGCATGGGGGTGTTATGACCCAAGTGCAGGACCCAGCACTTGGCCTTATTGAAACTCATCCTGTTGGTCTCAGCCCATCGGTCCAGCCTGTCCAGATCCCTCTCCAAAGCCTCTCTACCCTCTAGCAGGTCAACACTGCCACCCAGCTTGCTGTCATATCAATGCTTGTTCATAGCAAAATTTAATCAAAAATACAATAGGGCACGCTGGCTAAAGACTCTCCCAAGGAGTCTGCAAGTTCAGTAACTGTGTGGGCATCTTCATGTCTTGGGTTAGCACAACAAAAAAGACATGTTGGCTTTGAGAAGTATTCTGGTCTTTAGCTTCTTCCTATTTCCAACGAGTTTCAAGGTTGGCAATCTCGTTACTTAGCACAGTACTTCCTGGAAAGCAAACAGGTACTCTAGAAGACGGAAAAACGTGTCCCAACTCTTTACAGCAGGGGAAAATGGCAAGCACACTACCATGTTTCAGTCCTCAGCTCTTCTGTAAACTCAATTCAGCAATTTACTCTCATATCTGCACTGGATATCATCTCTGAAATCACCCTTCTCAGTCTCTTGTTTAGTAATGGTTGCAGACCACTTTATTGCAGTGGTCTTCCAAACGGACTGGATGCAAGCAGCTGCACAATGCAAAATATTGCCCCGCTGTAACAGTTCTGTCATGCAGAACCATACACCTCCACAAATACAAAAGTACAAATTGACCAGTCTGTTGCCGTTATTGCAAAGAAGTGATGCCACTTGGTAAAGGTAGCACAAAGGTAGTAAACAGCCAGAGCAGTTACAGTGTGATACAATGCATTGTGGGTAGTCTACCAACATGATTCAACCATATGCACAATAACTCAGTTTGGTGAGAATTTAATGTTCTGTCAGGCTAGCTGGTCTGGCATTGTCCCTCTAATTAATTCATGATAATTTACATTTTAAAGCTGTGGGTCACTTCAGCTGGAAAGATAGAAACTAATGTGCACAAACTTCTCTGTTTAAATAGCTCACCATTCTCAGAATCCTTTATAACCTAACATACTTTATTTTTCCAATATAGCATCATAACATGTTTCATATGTTTCATTGCTATTTTGGATTATTATTGTATCATAATTATTTTGGGAGGTTAGAGACAAAGATACATCTTCAAAGATCAGCTGGCTTATTATTAAAGGGAAAGAAAACCTGAAATAGCATTCAATCTTAACTGAACTACAACATATTCTTTAAAATTTCAGAAAGGGAAAAAGGCAAGGGAGGAGAGCGGACTAACGCTGAATTCTTCCGAACCACTTGACGTTTGGCTAGTCTCTTCTTCCTCTCTTAAAACAAGGAACCTCCATACTGCCTTCATATAATGCTGTGATTTTCTACTGCAACACAGCCTATATGTAATTCTGGACACAGCACATCATCCTATTATAGCTTTATTCTATTCATTCACATCCATTCTATTAAAATAAGAGGGTGACCTAAGCAACAATTAAAAGCAGAAATAAGATAAAAAAGCAAGATAGTGTCCTCATACCATTAAGCAACATGAAACTGGAACACCGGCAACTGAGAAAGGTCCAAATTCAAACAAGCATAATACATCCAGCACAGTAATGTGTACAGAGACCTTGGCCCCAACGGGCTCTGGCATACAAAAATATTAACTGTTGTGACTATAATAAGCAAATGTCCTCACATTTAAGGAGCACAGAAGCAACAATCTCTCTCTCATCTTTGCACTGGGTACATAAAAGGCATAGATGCCTCCAAATTCAGGCATCTCACGGTAAATTTGTAAGTATGGGCCACAAGATGCAATGCAGTAGATAGGTTGCTGGGTAACGTAGTCTGACTGATAAACATGATGTGTATTAGACTTACCAGTTCTAGCAGGTTAGGCATTTGTGATCCATGCCTTATTTTATAGCGCAAGCACAAGCTTAAATTGCTATTGTGTACGAGAGTGGTGCATTATTTTTTAATATTTTGACAGAAACTGTTAAAAACCTGTTAAAAACAATGTTCAGGTTCTTTCTAGGGAGAACAAGAAAACATGCTTGGTTTTTTTGCTCTTTTCTGGGTCTGTTACCAGACTATATTGCTCCGCTCTTGTAAAATCAATGCAAATGGAATACGTCAAGCTGCAAATTGGGATGTATTGCTTCAGGTTGATACTCAGTACCAGCCAGTGCTGCCTCAGAGAAGCAAATGACTTACTGAACCAAGAATCACTGTAACATCAGTGATAGCAACATGTACATCAAAATTAACAAAACAGAAAAAACATTTTTCGTTATTTACATATAATGCAAAATTGGCAGAGTAACATTCTCTCTGACATATGTTTTGAGTGAAAAGCATACTCAAGAGGTGATTTATACAAGACAAAGCTCTAAATAGTTGAACTTAACAATAGGAGAAACAAGTAAAATACAGAAGTCCCAGAAAGCTAGCTACTTTCTGTAAAACAGAAGTAAATGCATTATAAAATATATGTTTGTTGACTTGAAAAACTTTTTGTCCAACTATTATTCCACTTCATCTCTGAGAGGATGTAACGAAGAGCTCTGAAAAAAGTGATGATGTCCTATTCTTATCACTGAATATCACTGAAATTTTTTGGAGTTGGAAGGGACCATAGAGATCATCTAGTCCAACTCCCCTGCAATGCAGGACCACCCAGAGCATGTCAGAGCATGCCTCTCAGGACTGCATCCAGTCGGGTCTTGAA
>BJBW01004344.1:0-30270 GCA_004320125.1 Scolopax mira
CAGGTAGGTTCCCCCAATAAAAAACACACCAAACCTACAAAATCTGTAAGTGATTGTAAATAATTCCTGTGATTTCAGTGACATTGTTTATACATGCTAAAACTTAGCAGAACTGTCAGCTCTGAGTTTCTAAGTCCAAGTTGAGTTATAAAGCCTGGACTCATCTGAATGCTTAAGTATTTGCTTAAGTCCAGACTAGATTCAAAGACATAGGGCAAAAGTAATGTCCTGTCCTCAACCCCTTCATCTTGTCTGCAAGAAAGCAGTCTGCAGACCCACATCAGCAAGACAGGGTCCTGCAAAGAACATGGACCCTGCGTCCCAGTCCCTAGAGCTGGGCAGGTGTACCCCTGCATGTTCAATTGATTTTGCCTGAGCAGGGTTGACCTTGGCAGAGGGCTTCTGGCAGAACCAAACAAATAGGATTTGTAGCACTTTATTCATAGCAAAAAAAAAAAAAATAATGCAATTTGTACCTCCCATTCCTTGTCCATTTAATCCTGTGCTATTTACATAGTTGCAGTTGATAAAATGATCAATTAAACATCACAAATTCAGAAACCACGAGGAAGTTTACAGGTATGGCATGGCATAATTAGTACCATTTCCTTGGGAGAAAATATGTTTACCTAATTTCATTATTTTGTTTTGTATCAGTAGTGATGTATAAATGGAAATCTGTCAACAGACCTTCCTTCACACAATTTCCCCACAAGAGGCTGTTAATGAAGCTAGGTATTAGTGAAGTGCGAGGCAAGGTGGTGTAACATTTTGTAAACTCATTAAGAGATTAAGCCCCACAAGAATAGGCAGAATATGAATTTACCATACCCCTTAGAAGCTTAGAAAAAACGACGTTGCTGTCATAGCCTCACTGGCGCATTTTAATGCCGATAACCATCAGCTCATGATTTTTAACATTTTCCAACCAACAGCTTTGTACTCAAGGTGCGTCTGATAATCACTTGATCAGGCGTTGACACCCATCATCGGGTGCAGCTTTATTTATTTAACTAATTTTTACCAGCCCAACGCCAGCGAACCTTAAAAGAAGCGGAGAGAGGCTCTGATTTGCCCGCCAATCTCTCTCTCTCTCTCAGCTTGCGGTGAGGCTTTCTGGCCGGAAGGGTGCGGGGATTCCCTCCCCGCAGCCGGCAGCCCCACCGGCGCTGCTGGGCTCGCAGTGACCCCCTGTGGCGACGCGGGCAATCGCCCGGCAGGATGCGGGCAACCAGCCCGGTGCCAGGCAGGGGCTCCCCGCCTGCCTACCCCGCAGCACCTGGGGCTACAGCTGGAGTTTAACTACTTGCTTTGCCCATCAGCTTCGTCAGTGGGAGCGTGTTTGTGGGTTCTGTGCTTGTCCCATCGGAGAGGCAGCGTGTGCAGGATCTTCACTCAATCATAAAATTGCTCTGGTTGGAAGAGACCTTTAAGAACATCAAGGCCAACTGTTAACCTAGCACTGTGAAGTCCACCACTAAACCATGGCCCTAAGCACCACTCTATATGTCTTTTACATACCTCCGGGGACAGTCACTCAACCACTTCTCTGGACAGTCTGTTCCAATGCTTGATAACCCTTTCAGTGAAGAAAGTTTTCCTAATATCCATCCTAAACCTCCCCTGGTGCAAGTTGAGGCCATTTCCTCTTGTCCTATCATCGGTTACTTGGGAGAAGAGACTGACCCCCACCTCGCTACAACCTCCTTTCAGGTAGGTGCAGAGGGTGGTAAGGTCTCCCCTCAGCCTCCTTTTCTAACACCACCAGTTCCCTCAGCTGCTCCTCATAAGACTTGTCCTCTAAACCTTTCACCAACTGGGTTGCCCTTCTCTGAACACACTCCAGCACCTCAATGTCCCTCCTGTAGTGAGAGGTCCAAAACTGAACACAGTAGTTGAGGTGGGGCCTCACCAGTGCCCAGTACAGGGGGACAGTCACTTCCCTAGTCCTACTGGCCACACTCTTTCTCATACAGGGCAGGATTTTGATTCTTTTTTCCCAGTTTATTGTGGAAACGGAGTTCTCAACCTGCCATGAGCTGTGGCCCTTGCTTTTTGCTCCAAAGGTCAGTCTCCTTCCCTGCACACTGGCCCTCCTTCCCCTGGGAGTGATGGACAGTGGGGCATGGGAACCAGCACATTCTTCTCACCATCCTGCAGCAGCCTGAAAGAGTTCAGTTAAAAGGAAAGATTCTCCCACCTCATCCAGCTTACCTTACTTCAGTTTGATACGTAGATTCTGTGAGGGAAAAAAAAAAAAAGAAGAAAAAAAGAATGCCTTTAAAATGCAAGAAAATAAAATGGGACCTACTAGAGAGCTCCTCTTAGAGGGTGCACTGTGTTCCAGCTACCACATGGTAATCTCCCCGATTACAAAACTGTGTGAGAGCTCCTCACACAGAACTGGAACACCTCACTGTAGAACACCTCACACAGAAACTGGAAATTAGGCACACAGCACTGAAAGTAAGCTTCAACAAAGAATCTCAGCGTAGGAACTAAAAATCATTGAAAGTTAATGTACTCCTGAAAAACATGACCCCCTTGGAGTTAATGTGAATGGCTGACACTGATTACTTTGGAACCAGTTTATAAGAGAAACAAGGTGAAATTAAGGAGCATCCTAACCAGGTCACGGTTAAGAGCAGGATCTGTCTGCTCACACTCTAGCTTACAGGTATTTCCACAGCACCAGAGCTGACACAACAGGGAGATTTATATCTAACTGAAGATACTTTTTTAACATATAGACCAATTGTGAAGATCCACTTACCTTTTCTCTTTAGACAACAGCAGCGTACGACAACCGCAACAATAATAATCAGAAGAATAATACCAACAAGTGAAAGCACAACTGCAAGTACAATAACCCACGTGCTTCTGCTGTCTTCACTGTAAGCATTTTCTGTTAAATTAAACGAAGAAACATTGCACTATCAGAGCCTCAAAACACCCCTTTCAGAATGCTTATCTTTTCTGTGAGAAGCTGTTAACAGCTTGTTGATTATTTAACAAGGAGTCTATGTTTTCCAAATGTATTTATGGATGATATCCCAAAATATAAAATGTTTCCAAATGCACACAGTTCTCAAGAAGTGTCCATTTCTCCCCACAGACCATAGCAATAGTTTTAGGTGACCATTACAGATCGAGATCTCTAGCCTATAATATGATTTTCTGATTAATTCTTTGATTTCTTTCACTGATTTCAGCAGGTGCTTGATTTTGGTAGGGCATCTGTTATCCACTTAAAGAGCAACAAAGAGCAAAACCTGTGAAGAGTAGCACTGTTTGGGAATATGTAGCTACTAAACCTTCTTCATTACTGACTTTCTCACATTAACTTGTTCCTTTGTCTTTGCTGTAGTCTGCAGAATTAAATGAGGTGGTTTAAAGATGATTTAATGTCTTGCTGAAGTGAGTTTCTATGACCAAAGAGTTTTCCTACAGAGCTCCCATGTGCACAGAATTTTAAAAATATCTTGTATTTCTCACGTAGCAGGATGCAGAATAAAGGTGTTGGTTCTGATTGATACATCATCCTGCCCTTTGGTTTTGATCAAATATTTCAGAAGCACTTCTAATTTGCCTACCCTTTGAAAAACAGCCACGAAACAACTTTGACAGTTTTTTAGAAACAAGCTTCCAATCCAAATTACAGGTGCGAGACACATCCAAACTTGACAAAACCCGTTCTGTCACACTGGGTTTATGATTGTCATTTTCTCATTACAGGTCCCAGTTAATGACTGTGTGGCCACATTTATCTGACAGTCTCTGGAAAAGAAACCACAGCAACGTGCTGTGCTGTGCAGTGCCAGGGCTATTCCCTCTGGTATGTGAACCAGAGTACCTGCTGGTTTACCTATGGCAGCGAATAAACTAAATCCTTTCTATCGACAACTTTGCCTGGGCATGTGTGTGGGTTTTAGAAGTTTCAGGCTGCAAATACACAGGACCAGAGCCTCCTTAAAGCTTGCACCTGTGTTAAAAGTCTGCATTCTCCAAAGCTCAGATCATTATGATCAAGCAATTGGTTCCAGTCTTCTATAATCCTAATGCTCAATCCGCATGTTTTGAATTTCTTCTGACTATTAGAGAAAACAAGCACTCAGTAACTTGCAAACTAGTAGTTAATTCTACAGGCTTTAAGCAGTTGTGATTATAATTGATTATAAACTTGTTCATAATATTTTTATCTAAAAGAGCTACAACAAATATCTCTATTTTATCATATTTTGTTCCATAAAGCATGCTACAGGGATTTCAAGATGCCTAAAATATGAAAGACAGCTGTTTAGTTGTAGGGAAAACTTAACCTTAGCGTGAAGGGAGGGGCTAAACACACCTGCACTGGCCCATACCTCCAGGCTGATGGCCACACCAAGGTATTTCACTCCCTGTCAGGTTCAGGTTACATGCCAAAAGATCTGTGGAGCTGAAGTGAGGACAGCATACAACACAAACACACCCAGCACTTCAGCATTCTAGTTTCTCCCCAAGTTTGAAGGATCCAGAAAGAAACTAGACCTGGGGCCAGCAGGTATGAATGTAGAAGCTGCCAGCTCAACATGCAAAGAGGGGTGCAAGAGAGAGCCCTAGTGCATGAGGGCATTAAATGCCTTTTAGCCTCCTTATTAAATTCATGTGAAGTTACATGAGATGCTTAGTGTGGACAAAACCACTTCCTCATTCTATAGGGCCCATTCTCTGCTGCTCTCCAGACCTCTGGCTCCTCCCAAAGCTTCCCAAAAATTAACTTGGGCTAAGTATCTGCAGAAAAGAGGATTTTCCCTGGCACATTCTGGTGACCAAGGAGAAATGAGAGACTAGAGAAAGCTACACGTCACTTCTTGGACACTTTAGAACTTTCTGGCTAACTTAAAAAGAAAAGGAAGATCAGGCTCATGGTAGATTCCCTACCTTTATCTTCTGCAGGTCAAAGGCCACATGAAATCAACACCGAAGCCAAAGAGAGCTTGGGCTCAGCTAAAGGACTCTGCCATAGACTCCATTTCCCGCTAACAGCTCTGTGAATGCATCTGCTCGGACAACTCCTCAGGAGTTCCCAAATGTGGGGCTCAGCCAAACACCACTGAGAGGGAGGCAACTCTGGATGAGGAATCACTGACATAAAAATGCATCACGTTGTATGGAAAAGTCTAAGATTAAGACTGATCTAGAGATGCTGGAAAGTAGAACATTTGTTTACCAGGATATGGCTGGCTGAAGAGGGCTCATATTTTTGGTTGCAGTTCTTGTGAATAAATAGGTATTGCTTGTGAGTAATTTGATTTCTCAAGCTTTTAAGTGAGGGCTGAAATTGATATTACAGTAGTTTTGTGAAGGACTCCTTAGGTGTTTGAAGGTAATCATACTCTTTCCTAACAACAGCTAGCTAAGGCTGAGTCTGTATATAAAAAGTCAGATAAGCTCTGAGATTTCCAGTGTCATATATACATTATATATGTTCCTCTGTCATAAATGCCATGTCTTTATTTCATTCTAATAATTTAAAGTTTCACGTTCTCATATCCTGACAAATTTTGAGTGTCTGCTGCTGCACAATGATTTTTCTAAAGAGAAATGAATGACGGTCCTATATAATCACTAATTATACACTAATTGTGCTTCATGACATCTGTTTTTCTCTTCTTCTGATTTACAATGAGTAGCTATGGAAACTGAGGGTGGATACCTCAGTGCTTCACAAATGAGTAGGCAGTGTAATTTATTAATTTCCTCAGGATAGTTCTGTTCTGCTTAGTCAGTAATTAGAATCAATGTGAATACAAAAAAGTCCTAATAAAATGGTGAAATGACCTTTTTCGACTGTATTACAAAGCAAGCACTTCTGAAAAATGCTTTCTAATAATGACTCATACTTAAAATAAAAGGCACGGTTACTCAACCTCCTCAGTTGTTTTATGTTGAAGCTTCTATACCAAACCCCTCATCAATCCACTATAAGAATGTCTTTGTATGTGTTGTGTTCACCCATTACAGGAGAAGAATCAGTTCATCAAGAGAAGCTGTGAGCAGGATTACAGACGTTCACAGTGCTCACCACATCATAAAAAAGGAACGTAGATTCAAGACCTTGCTCTGTGCAGAGAACAGCTGGGGATGCACGGCAAAAAAATCCATATAACCTATGCCTTTCCCCTTCCACAGGATAAGGCTAATAAAAGGGACATCACTGTAAGGTCAACTCTGTCACCACAGGAGGGAGTAACCTCAGCTCCCTGCCACAAAATCAGTACTTCAAGTTTAGTTTGTCTTGAGACTCCTCTACCTGACAGTTGAGACACTTGGCTAGTCCTGACAGAGGGATGGTTTGGTATTGTCCTCCTCCTCTGCATTAAACACTGCTAACGCACAGGGAGATACTTCCTTTTACTTGCTCTTACTGTATTACAGTTTGGAAAAGAAAAACATTTTTCACTGGATTCTGTTGGATTGTGAGGCAGATCTGTAGTCGTAGTCCCACTTGCTTTGTTTCCACAGACCAGATAAAATCACCCTTTTTCTGATAAGCCTCCTAGTACAATGAATGTGTTAAATTATGGAATTTTATTTTCATAAGATGTCAGCGAGGCCAAGCATCAGCATCATTAGAGAAAATGCTGATGACCTTAGTAAAAATATTTAGAGTTATCAAAGGTCATACTAGCTGTTTTTGAGAGATTTTTCCAACATCTATGCTTGGATTAAAGCAACCTTAAATTTCCTAAAATAAAAGTCAATAAAAAGCAACCAAATGCACTGTCCAAAGAATTACACATATGTTGATGCAGGAGATTTTTTACCTTCCTCTATGATGTGAAAGAGACTTTGTCAGGAAGAGGAAAGCAAGCCCAGTGGCTCTTTCATCTAACTAGACTATGGGATAAAGGCCATGAATATGCAGCTTCTCTTGATGACCTGATTCTTGTTCTGTAAAAAGATTTTCTTACAGCAGATTTGTGATATGGTATAGAAGTTCCTACTTATAAATGCTACCATCTGTAAATAGGTACCATCCTCAGTGCAGCCCTGGGGACGTTACCACCATACTACAACAGCTTCAACATATATGGTCACTGCTCATACGGAGAACTTTCTATTTGCACCTGAATTGCTAGTACAGAATTTATTCTGGGTTGTGTGCAGAAATTGGGAGTAAAATCTGGGGGGTCTTTTCAAGTAAATTAAAAAACCAGCACTGAATATTAAGGAGAATTATTTCACCTGAGGGTTCAGCTTTAAGTAAATGAGGTCTAACAAATTATGTTAACATGGTAGGCATAGCCTAATCAAGAATATTTAAGATCTAAATTCGTTAGATGTTTACTTGGTCAAGGAGTAAAATTTTCTTAGCATTGAATCCATGTAAGGAGTCAGAGGCAGATGTACTGCTTCATTTGTCTTGTTCAGTCCTAAGTGTGGTTCATTAGACCTTTACCAGTCCTCACACGTATATGAATTTAACCCAACCTACGTATCAGGCTGTGACAACTCACACTGAATTCTATCACCTTTGCACATCTCACAGCATTTTTCATTTGAAAATAAGACTTATCAAAATAAAACAAAGCAAAACAAAACAAAAAGCACCACTCTGAGTATAGGCAGTACAGTACAGGCACTACAGTATAGCAAAGTACAACAAACATTCACTTACCTAAAGTAGAGTTGACAAAAATACAAGTTACAGTTGCATTCTGGGGGTTAGGGAGTGCTTCTATGTCAGCTAAACAAGTCAAAATCTCAGTGTCCATCAGAGTCAAAGTAAGGATGCTCAGGGCATCATAGAGGCCATTAGATCCTTGACTTTGCTGGGTAACATACTTCGACTTATCAATGAAAGAATCATTTGTCATCCATGTAATGTCTGGAGCTGGAGCCCATCCCAAGGCTTCACAAACAATTTCAACTGTTTCGTTCTCTTTTACTGTTAAGGTGCTATTTTTGATGGATAAAGATCCATTAACTGTAGGAGGGAAAAGATGTTATGTTCCTTTAGAATATTTGGCTGCATTGCTTTCCTGCTGATAGCTTTAAAATTTATTGTGCTACCCAGAAATAGCTATACTTTGAGATATGAACTCAAACCCAATCATTATGAACACAGATATACCACATGCATGATATAATCATGCAGATATTGCAACTTCATGGACACACAGTCCAGTATGTCTAAAGCATTAGTCTCATCTTTCAGTACCTTTTTAATAAAAAGCAGGAAATTATACTTTTTAGCTGTCCTAATGTATTTCCATCTGAAGGACAACATAATAAATAAAAGCATTTCTCTCTAACCTTTAAGTATGCTTGGATTTTATCAGGAAACATTTATGGGTAGATGATGAGATGTTCTCTTTGCATGAAGCACCTCTTTGACAAATGGATAGTGTCTGGTGGTTAGATCTTGCTTTAGTGGATGAAGACTGTCACGACTGATGCTTCAGTGAGGAAGAAAAGGTCTCATCTAGAGGGGCTTGATACACAGGAACTTTTTGTTCCATGGAAATGGTAGCTTGTAGCAGCAATTATATGAAGAGTATGGTGTCTCAAGGGCTTTACGTCTGCACACCATTAAATCAAACTCAAATAAGCTGGATACATACTGATTCCTGAATCAGAAAGCAGGAGGGAAATCTGCCCTAAGGACAGCAGAATGTCCATGTACACACAGGGGTAACCCATACTGTTTCTAATAAAAAGATAACTTTTGACTGACTAAACAGCTTTCAGGCACTTTAACACAATGCAATAAAGAACAGGAAGAAACAAGGACAGTTATAACCTTTGTGAATGGCACTCAATATGACTCTGAAACCTGCTTTGACAGTAAAATTAAGACAAGGAGGACAAGGAGGCAAAGGATAGCAAATGAGAGCAAGTACTCCTTCACAGGGATAATTCGAATAATTTCTCAGAGGATTCCTTTAAATGCATTAAATAAAACAACTTTTTGCTGGTGGCTATACATACCTTGAACAGAAAGAAATGCAAATTTGCTGTCAGCTTGCTGGATGCTGCACTCAATTTTTCCAGAGTCACTCAGCTGGGTGTTGTGGATGATCAGCTCCGAGGTAAACCCACTGCTACTTGTATAATTTCGTGACGTGAAGCGGTCTGATGTTTCAAAAGGCCCTTGAGAACTGGAGACAGTGAGGACAGGACTTCCATTAGACAGCCAAATGAGAATTATCCATCCTTCCGACACAGTGCAATTAAACCGGGCTTCTGAACCAGCAAGGACTGTTGCATTAGTGGGGCCGTTTATAATAGAGTAACAAAAGGCAAGACCTGGAAGGAATAAAAAACACAGTCTGTAAATACAAATGCAACACCACTACCAAAGGCCTTTGAGTTAATTTTTACTGTCAACAGTTTAAGGCTAAAAAGTTAGGCATTCAGGTTCAAGTAGCATCATTTACTAGGAGCACTTAGGGGTACTAAGCACTTAGACATTTATCAGGAAAGGCTGTTGATTCAGCTGAGCTGCCCATCACCTCTGACAGTTGTCAGTACCTGCTACTTTCAGGAAAAGATTCTTGTCTCATTTTCTATAATGTCTGTCAGTTAAAGATATGTATGGTGAATTGAAATTGCAACTGAGCAATGTTAATCCCACAGCAGTAAACAATGCTAGAATGGATTCCCAAGCCGAAAATTACAAAGCCAAGAACTACAAGTTTATATAGATTAAAAGATTTTAACCAGAGATGAAGATGTACAATCTAGTCTTTCATCTCCAGCTCAGAGTAAAAGGCTTTCTTTAAAGATACATTTGATTTTTGATCTCTTCTCCTCCCACTCCAAAATCAATCAGCTTTCTCTCTTCAGCAATTCACTAAACAGCTGACTTATCATTTTGCTGAAAGAAAAAAGTTCCACTTTTAAACAGGAAATTACATGAGTTTTCTAGACTTTAAATAAATAAAGAAGTATGTAACTGGTCCCTTTTCCATACCTCAGATTGCCACTGATTTTTTGTAGCCCCAGCATACATCCTTCCATCCTTTCCCCTATTCATCTGCCTCTTCCCTTATTTCTCATGCATACATCACATATATCCTTGTTCACCTTTTCAGGATTTCTGTTATCCAGAACTGCTGTAATTCATGAGTTTTTCTTCTTAAAAGATACTAAGAATTTCACTGAATTTCACTGAATTTCACTGAATTGTTTTTTTGGAGTTGGAAGGGACCATAGAGATCATCTAGTCCAACTCCCCTGCCAATGCAGGACCACCCAGAGCATGTAATTTTGGCTACTATTTGCCAGGAACTGAAGCTTATTTCTAATGAAGGCATTCTGTTTACCTTTCCTCCTCAACAGACCCAAGGTCTTCCATGGCCCTCAGAGAAACGAATGTGCCGCTGTTGTCCAGGCAGATGGTGGATCCCCTGTATGTGGGAAGGCAGAAGCACTTGCTTCTACCAAGCAAATAGTGAAGGAAGGATGAAGGCAGAGAGTTTTTTTTTTTTTTTTCCAAAGCAGCAGCTGTGACTTTGGTCCCTGAAATAGCCTGAGGAAATAAGTGCAATTTTGAAGCTGGGCAAATCTTAAATTATTTCTCAGAGACAGAGCATCAGATATCCTAGTCTTCCTGAGAGACAAAATTTCAAACCGTAAGAACAACCCAGATTATTTGGTTGATGTCTTAGGGAACAGGATTTGAGAGAGCAGTGTTGTGTGAAATTAGGAACCTTAGTGTCTCTGTTCTTTGTGAATCCCTTTGTATTTTGGCTCAGTTCCCCAGAGGATGCTATGCCCATGTGACGTACAGCAAAGGCAGAAGTACTATCAATGCCTTTCAAGGAGGAGTAGTTGACCAAATGGCCATCGAGTAATTCAGATTGGAAGTGACTTCAGGAGGTCTCCAATCCAGTCCCCTTGATAAAGTGGGAGCAGTTCTGAGGTTGGATCTGGTTGTTCATGGCTTTATCCAGTCAGGATTTGAAAACCTCCAAGGACAGAGAGTAGACAGCTTCTCTGGGCAACCTGCCCCACTGCCTGACTCTTCTTGTGGGGAAAAAGCTTTTCCTTTTGTCCATTCTGAACCTCTCTTGTTTCAACATATGCCTGTTGTCTCTTGTCCTATTGCCATTCACCATGAAGAGCTTGGGGAGAATATGCTGTATTGTTTCACTCAAAAGACATGTTCGATAGTTGTATAAATTGAACCAGAACACAATCTCAGACACAGTGTTGCCACCAGCCCCTCAGTGAAAGCACCCAGGGCACAAGGTCTGTAATCCCATTGCTCCAATGTCAACATAGTTTTCAAATTCCCAGCTCACATTTAATCCTAGGCAGTGTGTATGTAACCAGTTTTGTGCCAAGAATTGTTCTTTAATATAAATAGCTCCTCTCTTTCCTTGCACCTACTGCATATGTTTACAGACAAGAGCCTTTTCATTCTTTGTTTGCAGGATTATACAAATTTAGCTCTCCCTGGTCCTTTGTATGATCGACTCTGAGTTCTCTGGTGTTTACAAAAACGTTTAAAAATTTTCCACCTTCCTGGGTTATGTTACCTCTGCCATGCACCTCATTCTCCAACATATATCTATGTGTGAACAATAAAACATTAAACAAAAAGCAAACTGAACTTCTGCTGATAGTTCATAAAGCCAGATAAGATACAGTACAGCATATTTCTGTTAAATTTTCCAGTAGTGTTTATTCAAAGCTCTCTTCAGACTTGTAAAGGTGAACTGAAATGCCTTAAAACAGGAAACAGCTTGAGGATGAACTCAGTAATCAAATATATGTGCATACCTTAATACATTGCTTTATAAACAGTTAATCCAACAAAATGCCTAAAAGCCATTTAATCTCTTTTCTATTTGTCACTTCTGGGATGTCACATCCATGTCTGTGGATGGCATCATTTACAGAGCTATGAGTTTTCTAATGAACATGCACCAATGAAGTGCATTCTAGTGAGACCATTTGTCACATAATATGGCCCTCTTTCCCGATATTCAACATCCAGTTGTCATGATTTCTATTCGTAATTTATATTACCAGGGTTGAGACACTATCCTAAACTCAAATATGACTTTGATTTACCTGTTTTTTCTTGACTCATATTGTAGACAGGCTTTGCAGTACTACTCCCTGTACCTCTATGCTGTCTATAACATATCCATGGGCTGAAATTTTTTATTTTTATACTTTACTTGAATTCTTCTGGACTGCTTGAAGTGGACATAAATAGCTACAATGATGATAGACACAGCCATGAACAAATTTCCTTAGATTTAACACCAGAAATCATTTACTCGCTCATGAAACAGGAGTCACAGTACCACAGCCATACTACTGTTCTTAAAGCAAACTGATCTCTGTACATTTGTAATTTATTTCAATGCCTGTGCAAACATTTTACTTTCTTTAGAAGCTGTGGTTTGCCATGGCTCTGAATAAATGATGTGACTTTTAGTACACTGCTGGCTGTTAATTAATCATTTGCTATGAGATCATGTCTGTAAGTTCCATTATAGTCTTGAAATTTATCCCTAAACATAAATAATCAGAAATCATCGGCTTTAAAAATACATGGCTAATATTGCTTCTGTTTTCTTCAGACAGTCAGGACAATATAGGCAGGTAGGTATGAGTTATTCCTTCATTTATCTAATATAATAATTTTTTACCAGTCCATAAGTATGGTAGGATCTACATCTTCTTCCACCAACCATGCTGACCACCTGACAATAGGTGGTCTTTCACTGATTTCTGAAGCTAGGGAACAGGTCCGTAAGCCTTATATGAGGATCCTATGAGTGTCAAGAGGACTGAGGAGTGGGGCACAGCTCAATCTTGCCTCCATTTAGATCTCAGAAAAGCCCCAACCAAGAAAGGAGCTTCATGAGCCTCTCCACCTGCTGCCAAAACATTTTCCGTGGTGTTAACTTTGCGTCTTTATCTTTTTGCTTTGTATCTTTGTATCTCGCAATAGCACGTGGAGTCCTGAACTAACAGTGTGTTCCATTGTCCAACCCATGTACAAACACTAATAAAGTAACTTGTGTAAGGTCAAAGAGGACATTCATGAAAGAAATGGGATCTCAACCCAGTTGCCAGTACTTCAAAACAGTGCTATAAGTCCTTTTGCTGGGCCATGCTTTTTGCAATACGGTTTCATTTACATGCTGCTTTAAAAATACCTTGCAGATGGTTGCTTTTAGACAAATTAAGGCCTCAGGCTAGATTGCCATTGCACTTTACAGGAATTACGTGTTCAGCTCTTAACAGCTGGTTTAACATCTGCTTCCCCATGCAAAACCAATAAGAAAATCCCACCCAGGCAAATATCATCTTTGCAATAGGAAAACGCAAGGCTGTCTCCATGATACTGCATTACGCCTTCACTTTTGAAGAACAAAGGTGAGTTAGGACACTTTCTTTAAGTTATATCACCATATGTTTATAAAACAGTCACCAGTGGTGAAAGGTAGCTTAAACTGAAAAGTATTGATAGTATTTAAGTTGCTCAGTCATTCCCAATAGCGTGCAGAACTCACACCAACAACTTTATGAACTGTTTACTTTTTCCTCTGCCACACAAATTCACTGTCACATCACCAAGTGTTTTGAAGAAACATACATGCATCTTGTTCCCTGGGTGATGCCTGCACAGAGGGAGCCTCATTTGCCAAAAAACAGCCCTTGCCCTTCATCACTAATGTTTTTTTCTTCCCTGTTCGAACTCTAAAGAACCACTTTTTCATGCTGAACATTTCAGCAACAAGGGCATTCAGATGTGGCTACCTTCCTGTCCCTCCCTCCCTCCCTCCCTCTTCTAATGACTCTGTCTTTCCTCTTTTACAAGTGACCTATTTGGATGCAGTGCAGAGAAAGACAGGATGGACTTATCCTTTTGCCATAATGACTCCTTTTTTTCAGCCTCATTATCGTTTTTCAAAATAATCTCTCACTTTATACCCCTATCAGCCTTCCATAAACCCTGCATTTTATCCCTGTTTTTGCATCTAGTCTATCTTTCTCCCTTCCTTCTCTGCTATTTCCATTTGGATGTATGCATTTTTTTATTTCTATTCTGTTTTAAATTTCTTTTTCTTTTCACTCTTTCTTTATTCTCTTGCTCATCCCACCTTGTCTTCTGCGTTCATTGCCTCATTGCTGGCCAGCAACAGCTCTGCAATAAATTGGTTTGGATTTGGTAAGATTTTTCATCAGCACCTCTCAAGTTTATTTCAAAAAGCAACAGCCCTGAGGTAAGCTTTTTGAAAACCAAAATAGGCTAGAGCTTGTCAAAGCCTGCAGAAAAGGACTAGCTTGTTTGCTTATGTTAACAAGACTCTTTAAATGCTTATAAGTTTGTTTCTGTTAAGTAATGCCAGTCTACTGGTACTCAGCAACACAGATTTCCATCCACCTGCACACAAACCTCTCCACAGCCCTCAAGTGTGTCTTCCCATCTCTTCTCTTACTTACTGTTTGACAGCTGTCCCTGGCAGCCTCTCCTGGCTCTGCTGCTGGACTCCTCCTCCTCTCCTCCTGCACTCTCTCTCGTCTCCAGTGGTGAGGGTCCCCAGACTGGGAGCATCACAGCATCCACAATATCCTGGGACCCTGCACTGCGTGTCAGCCCTGCCATCTGCAATGCTATGGCTGCCAAAGGGCATACTGTGCCTGCCCTGCCCAGGGGGATGCTCACACCAGCTCGGCCACACAACCATCTCGGCAGCCTAGCCACACTGCCCCGGCCCTTGCAACTCCTGACACCCTGAGAGCAGCAATATTTCTTTCAAGAGCAACACTCGTCTCTCTGCAATACACTTTTTGTCTCTGCTTTGGGGTGTGCTCCCCTGGCTGCAGCACACAGTGTGGGCAACGCCTGCTACCCCAGCACAGCATGCAGGTGGGGCAGTAAAACACCCATGGTGGGCATATTTGCCTAAAAGCCTTAATGAAGGGTTATAGAAAACTTTAAAAATACATAGCACACTGCTCTGGAAGCTTAAGAAGACAGTGCAAGAAACAATAAATTAAAAAGTGAGGCTTCTTTGTTGTAACCCATGTCCAAAAATAAGAGATCTAGGGACTTCCTGGTTGCACCAATTGCATCTACACCTATGGATCTACCCTCCATATTTGTTTCTAGCATTTTTCAGCTATGTATTATTTGGTATGCCCCATATCCAGTGACCAGAGCTTTACTGTTTAGATACTGTGAAAAGCACATTCTTTGGTTTGCCTTAAATATTCTTTCTGATAGTTTTACTGGTCGCTACTAGTTCTTTGTTATGAGACATTGTGAATAACCATTTCAACATTCACCTCTATATAATTAATCATTTTAATAAATTTTTACTATTTCTTCTTTTTCACGATCAGAAAAACATCTCAGTTGAGCGAATGCCTCCTCATACCTCTGATCAACTCTGTCACACTTTATGACTTTTTGGAAATGGAAGGCTAACAAAACGTCCAGTATTTAAGATATAAGCTTTCTGCAGATTTATATAATGCCAGGTTTCACTGTACTTCCCTTGCTGTGGTGAAATTTTCTTTCTTTTTTAGCAATTTACTCTTTCCAAGATAACTACTCTTCTCCCCCACTAGACATCAGTTAAGTGATGCTTTGCATTGAATGTTTTCTGCTCCTTTATTACTTACTCACTTGGCATCATGACATTTTCTGGCAGATCTTCCTAGTCTCTTTTTGGATCTGGCTGCCCTAAGTAATCTGCACCACCTGCAAAGTCTGCCACCTCACAGTTCACTCCTCTTCACTAGGTTGTTTAAGAGCTTGTTGAATACCACACATCCTGTGTAACTCCACTGGAACGCCATTATTCTCAGAAAACTCAATGTTTATTCCTGCATTGTTTCCTTTCACCAATTATTAATCACCAATTGACGATACCTGACCCCTCATCCCACTGCATCTCCCTACTTTCAGAGCCTGTTAAAAGCCCAGCTAGACTATAAAAAAAAAAAAAAAAAAAAACCGCCTTGTCTCTGTTTTCCAACTAGTCACTTCATATTCACATTTCCTTTAAAGCTCTGCCACCAAGATACCTTTAATCTGAATTCACTTTGAGATTTAGGCATGTGAAATGTAAATTGAAGGCAAACTAGCAAAATTGCATGTATTTCTGGAAGCAAAATCAGCTGCTGGTATTGAGTTCTCGGCAGATGCCCCCTAAAAAGCAGTCCCAAACAGAGAGGAAGAAAAGTGCAAGGATGGGGAGGAATAAGTGGGACATCTCTACTCACTGGAAGTAAGAGAAGGCAGCCTCCCCACCTCCTCCCCACTCCATCCACTGCTTGACCCCTGCGTACTGAAGCCCACTCTAAGCCATCAGATCATTCAAGCTTGAAATGCAAACTTAACCATTTCAAACAGTTAAAATAATCCCCTTCTGTGACTGACTGCTAATCTGCTATCACCAGTAACTGCCATTTACATGGCTGTAAAATTAGTTCACACATTTTGTCCACGGTGGCTCATTTCATGCGTTATGAATGTGTCCTACCTGGTAGTGAGGCAGTTAAGATGAGAGGAAGTAAAATGAATTTCTGGAACCTCTCCATTGGAGCATTCTCTCCTGGTCCCTAAGGCAGAAAGCCACCAGCGGTCACTGCATACTTGAAGCTGAAGGACAGAACTTATCGCAAAACTCGGTAATGAGCTGCTGCTTTGCGTCCTGTGATAAAATGTGACTTCATGTGACCTGTATCACCAACAAAGGGAGAAGATTAAATGAGGGAGGGTTTGGAAAGAGAGCAGTATATTTTTTAAAACAACTGTTTCAAAAGAAGTCAAAGATCTTTTTTTCAGCAGGGAAGCCTCTCCCTTTTGCACTTAGTCCCTCCTGGTTATTACAGCTCCACTGCTTAAGGATTGACTGTGTCAGGGGAGCTCCATCTGCATCATTAAAGTTAAGCATGAGCAGCTGGGAAAAATAATTCTCCAAGCTGCCCTCAATTGCATGTGCATTGTGGGTGAGACAACCATGCTGCCAGCAGTGTCCTGGCAGACTAATGAACCCTGTTCTCCATCACTTACTGTCATGCAGGGCAACTGCACAGGCCACCAGCCGCTACCCTGGAGTTGGAGAGGCCCAGACCCCCTCCATTCAGAGGGGTTGTTTCCCTGCCTTGGGAAGCTACTGCCTTTTGTGCCAGGCAGCCTTCAGGAAGGCAAGTGGGAATATATCCCAATGTGCTGTTACGCCCCAAAGCTTTGTTTAGTATTCCTATTCATACATTTCCAGGGAGAGCCTGGTAACACCACTGCTGTGGCAGTCCCGTCAGGCCCTCACCACACAGGGGCCACCTTAGCTGGGAGGAATGGCTCCTGCCACCCTTGGTTCTCCATCCCACCTGCCCTGGGGCAAGGATGAGAAACACCAAATGTCCTCACAAGCTCCCCAGACTGAGCACTTAGAAAGGCTGCTGATCCAAAGAGGGTCCTCAGAACTATTCCTCTGAAACTGAGTGACTCTTACGCCCCAAAATAAAACTCCAACAGCCCTCCAGTGCAGTCAGAGATAAGATACAGAGCTTGGGTGGGAGCCATCACCTTGCTTCTCCATTCTCTGCTTTTCCAGGGTTTGTGATTCACTTGTGTGATATTATTCTCCTCCCCCTCAAAATATGTGGGAGAGAGTTTGACAGTGCTGCTTGGTTTACAAACTTCTCAGCTGGGAAACTGAAGCTTACCTTCATGAAAGGGATATGGGCCAGATCATGCAGTTTTGTGGTCAGCCCAAATTTCTTGTCAGGGAAGTGGTTTTGATTTCAGTAGTGTTCTTTGTGGCAGCTCTGTGCAATGTATAAATATGAGTAACACCACAGAGACACCTTGAGTTTCCTGTACCTTTTTTTAACCGCCCTTTTGCTGAAACCGAAACCACACCAAGGCACAAAACACAAAAGCCCTGGACCAGCTGTTTTGCTGCCCTTAAGCAAGCAGTTAATTTTGCAGTTTTGTGCAAAGACCTTGCATTAACTCCCAGCAGGGCTTCTGTGAAAGCAGCGGTGGTGGGATGGCATGGGGGTGGGTGGCAGTGCCTCTCATGGAGTGCCCGTGTGGGAGGAATGTCTTGCTCCCAGACCACCCCCCCAAACATGTACAGCTGCAGCATCAAGTTATACCAGAGCTCTGTTCACCACTTGATGCTTTAAGCAGGGGGTTTCGCTGGGTTTCCTGCAGCAGTTGCGACCCGGCTGGCTCCACCTGGCTGGCAGCTTGCTCCGTATTTTCCCATTTTGCAAGCTTTCAGTTTACCTTGAGAACTTCAGCTGGGATGGCCCTGACAACTAATTAACGTTTTAGGCCAAACCTGTGAGCTGATTTCTCCACCTCTGTGTTGGGAGTGGGGGTTGGGGGCGGGGGGGTTGCAGTTTGTATGCTGATTTGGGTTTTGCCCAGTGCGTTTTGAAAGGTTTTGGGTTTTTTCTCACTTCCATGTTTGGTGTGTGGAGGTGTTGGCAGTGAGGCAGCTGGGACAGGAGGGTCACCGTGCAGGGCTGGGAGGGATTTCTCCTTTCCCTGTCACTGTGATAGCTCTCAGCACATACACAATCCAGTCAGTGGGTTTTAAGAGTTACATGAAGAGAAGCAGCCCAAGTAAAGCACCAGGAAACAAATCCAAAAAGTCAGGGCCGTGTCGTTTTCCAGGAAGCTGCGATCCCAGGCAGGATCTGCAGAGCTGGAGGCGACCTCACCAGCCCGGGCAGCAGCCCTCACACCTCCCCTTACAAATCCGGCTGCACCAACGCAAGCTGAGCCCAGAGAAGTTTTATGGAGAAGAATAAACTTGCTAGAATCTTATGCCCAAATTCAGGCCAAAATCAGTAAATAGATTGAGGCGAAGTAAAGCGAGAAGGGAGAGAAAGGGATCTGTAATGTTTTGCTTCGCTTCATTTCAAAAGGGACAGGAAATACTACCCGACCCCTGGATGAAACAAGATATTTTGGCCGATGATGAATTAAATACCGGGGGTGGGGGTTGTGACTGGCATGGCCAGCGCTGCCACGCAGGGGCACGCACTCTGGCCCCGTCTGTGGCCCCACTCTGAGCCCGCTCCCTCCCGCCTGAGGCAAGGGGATAATATCGATAATATGGCTCTAAAGGAGCGGCAGCCGGGGCCGGCCCAGCAGGGCGCAGGGCTGGGATGCCTTGGGCACCCCACGCTGCAGGGGAGACCTGCCCCGAGAGCCAAGGCATGCAGTGGGAGAGGGGGAGTGGTGAAACACCCCTCCTTACCCCACCGCCACCGGCCCGAGGCTACCTTCCCCACTGCGGCAGGAGCAGGGGAGAGGATTAAATTATCGTTCAGTCTTGGAAAGCAAGTAATGGCTGCAGAGGGGTTACCTGGATGGCTTCCCCAGCCACTGTGAGGGAGTCTCCAACCGCTTTCCCTTCACCGACGGCCCAGGGGGACGCAAGAGGAGGCTGGCGGCGTTGAAAGCCAGGGACCCTGGGCCGGCCCTCACCTCCTCGCCCCACGGAAACCCTCCTCAGGTGCTGGGGCAGCTCCCTGAGGTGCTGCCGCGAAGGAACATCGACCTCCGCCGCGTCTCAGCCGCCCCGGGCCCCGGGGCCAACACTCGCCCTGACATTCGTCCCCGGCGATACGAGCGGTGAGGTAAGGGTTGCCTCTCCCCTTCCCCCCGCCCAAATACGTCTGTCGCTGTGTTAATATTTAACCGATCCTGCAGGAGGAAGTAAGGCACAGAGGATGACACACACACGCAAAAAGAGCAAATTCCACGCCGCCCTCCCAACCCAAAAAGCTGGATGGGTGCCGCCACCTGACGCCTCTGCAGGGGACAGCCATGAGGCCTCGCTGGGACACGGCGTGGGGCACGCGAGGAGGCACACGATTTATTTTCCCCGGATTATAACTGGGCAGGTGAGTGCATCTGTGGCCCACAACAGGGCAGAGGGCAGAAGCACCCGCCTGGGGGCTCTGCTCCATCTGTGCCCCCACCAACGGGAGCTGTCACCCACGGCTGGGAGTGCTGAGGTTCAGCAGCCGCCCCCACTCGGGTGAGGGGCTGAGCCAGGGCCAGGGACTATCCAGGGAGTCCAGTCAAGAGCTGAAGGAGATGGGGCCAGGGACAGGACTGGAGACAAGGCCATGACATGGCACCAAGGGGCCCATCCAGGGAACAGGGCCAGACACAGGGATGGGGCAGGCTGATGGCTCTGCAAGGCTGACATGGTGCCCTGGGCCACGGGGAGGGTAGGGGAGCCCTGGGGGGGTTGCCAAGGGAGGATCCAGCCCACTGGTTGCCCTCAGGACCTCTGCAAAATGAGTTCTTACTGTGAAGCCCAGCTTTATAGGCAGCTGGTGAGAAAACGGAATTGGTTTTCCATATTTTAATGGTAAACACAGTCTCTGAGTGATTCTTTTTCCCTTTTTTTTTTTTTTTATTTCATATTCCCTGTTCAGTTTTTGTTTTGAGGAATTTTTAAAGTTATGTCAAGAAGTTGTTTGTTAAAACATTTCAATAAATTCTGTAATACTTTGTGTTTGTTTGCTCAGTTAAATCACACCTTTTCCTATGGCTTTGACAGTTGTGTGTTTCCACCAAAGCTGCCGTACTACTTCACGAGAGGTGCTCTCTCCATAACTGCAGCCTTTGTCTTCCTCTGAGAGCTGAACTGCATCCTTTGCATTATGCCATCATTGGTCAGTGAGTTTCAACTGATGTGGCACATCAGATTTTTATCATGAGTCCATCTGCCAGGAAGTTTAAATTGTAAAGAAGGGATAGATGACTTTCCTAAACTATTTTTTCTACTAGGCACAGTAACAGTTCTAGCAAGTAGAAATTAATGCCACACTGACTCAAAATCACAGAATCATAGAATCATCTAGGTTAGAAGGGACCTTTAAGATCATCAAGTCCAACCATCAACCTAACACTGCCAAAACCACTACTAAACTACAACCCTAAGAACCATGTCTACCTGAAAATGAAAAAGTTCAGTTCAGCAAATGGAAATAAGACATTCTGCTTGGGGAAATTTGATCAATTTCCAAAATTAAATTTCAAAAACTTTGCTTTATTAGAAAAAATAACACCTTGACTTGTTTTTTTTTTTTTTAAAAAAAGCCATGAAACTGAAACCTGCAGGCAGGTTTTTTTTTTGACCAGTTATAAGTTTTTCTTTTTGCTTCCTTGCTTTTACAAACATCTCTTTTTTTAAGTCTGAAACCTCACATTCATGTTCCACCAACAGACCTACTTTCATAACAATATGTTTGAAATAGCTTCTTTATAGTTATGTCCAAATAAAGCCAGAGGAAGAAAAGGGTAACATCTAATGAGCAGATTTCACTGTCAGTTGCCCAAGTAGAAAAAAGCGTAGAAGGTTAAAATGGATTGACTGGCTTTTCAGCTTGAATTAATAAAGATAACTCCTTGTAAAAATTCTTTGGAAAAGATAATAGCTGCTTTTAAAACTTTTACAAAACTATAATTTGGCACTACTGAGAAGAGATTGGCTCTGTTATCTCTGTAATTGCTCTTCAGGTGGATTTAAACTGCTATTAGATCATCCCTTAACCCGTTCTCTGCCAGACTAATGCCTTGCTCCCTCGGCATCTCCTCATTGGTGCTGTGCTCGAGGTCCTTGTCCACTTGATATCCTGCCACTGGACCCTCTCTGACTCCTTTACATCCTGATGGAACTGAAGAGCACAAAACAACACACAGATTTCCAGATGTGCCTCGTAGAGGAGAATAATAGTTTGTCTGAATTTCCTGGCAACACTTCTCTGAATGCTCCCTGGTACATGGTTTGCCATATTCGCAATGAGAGGGCATTGCTGGCTTGTATTCACCCTGGTGTTCTTTTCACCGGCTCTCGTCATCAAGATTTTTACCCACTGTCTCTTAGGCAGTACCACCACAGCCTATACCTTGAGGTTATTGCAGCTAATGTACAGAACTCTGTGCTTTTTCATGCTGGATTTCATGAGGTTTCTGTTGGCCCAGTCCTCAAACCTATCAAGGCCCATTTGCATGTCATTTGGTGGATCCTGCACCTGTGATTTAGCTGTTGCAGTAACACTAGCTGACCACAGGCTGATCCGCTGTCACTTTACCACAGAGCAGTCTGTCGTGGTCTGTAAATTAGCCATATCCTTAAACATGTATGCACATAAAGATGCATACATCATTCTGATGACCCGCATTGCAGGCATTTCATCCCAGCCTTTCAACGTAGAGAGGACAGATTGAAGCCCACGGTGGGAACTGGGTACGTTGTGGCCTAGAGCATCCACTGTGTTTATGTCCTGCTCCAGATCTGACCCCAGTGGGAGTCATCAGGAGAGCACCTGTCACCCCCACCCACTCACATGCTGGTTTGGCTTCATCAGCTGAGATCCTTCTGGGTGAATCTGGTGCACAGTGACTGGATTCAAATGTCCTTTGTTTTCCCTGGGGCTGCTTAGACAACTACCACATGTATTAATATTTTATTAATTATTTATTATTTCCCTCGTTAGTTCTTCCCTTACTTTGACTTTCCTAATGGACTGTGATATCGTGATGAATACAACGGTTGGCATCAGTTAGGCTGTGCGTGGGATATGACATTACACAGCATGGTAAAGTGTCCCAATCCCCCAACTGCTGAGAACAACGTGCACATACAAGGTTACCCGTGTTCATGACTCTTCAAAAGATCAGGTCCTAAGTTTGTCAGTCTGATGCAAATGGAAAATCGTTTTGTGAATCATCAGCGTGCATAGCAGGCAGATTCCTACCTCCCACTCCACTTTCTCTAGCCACTTCTTTCCAATTCTCCCTTTTTCTTCCGCTTGTGAGTAGGAGGATTTTTACTGGTTTTTGTTTTTTTCTTCCCCAACCCTTCCAAAGTCTGCTTTGCACACCATATAATTTCTTCTTTATAGTTTGTAGACTGTGTAAACTGCCAGAGAACCCTCAACATTTTTTGTTCTGGGGTGTGTTAGTCTGAAACATATGTCTATACGTCTTGCTGTGCAAACCCACGCAACAAGCTCCAAATGAAATGGACTTTCTGAGAGTCTCTTAGTGAAGCTGTCTGTCATTGTCATTGTGGCCTTAAGTGTAATTTTTATATTTTTTTCCTTACAGGAGAATTTCATGATGAAAAATGTAGTGCATTTAGACACCTTCACTGGTAAATTACTTTTTACAGTGAGAAGGCAGCAAGGGAAATCACCGGTCCTTATACTTCCATGCTGCACGTTAGGTTATTTAGCTGAGTCAAAGAAAATATGCTTAGAGGATGCAAGCACTACAATAGCAGAGAAGAGACACTTACAACATTAAAGCTGACTTGAGGTCAGTCCTAGAAACAGGAATTGAATTCTTAATTTTCCAATGAAAACTGGTTTGAAAAGCGGTTTGAACATTACAAAGATTTTGAGAAATGTCTCCCTATTAAAAAAATAAATGTTCTTTTCTCTAGTGAAGAACAGGAGAAATGAAACATCTAGAAAAGACTAAGATGACTTAGTGACCAAATTAGCTGTTTCTATCTTGAAGCCTACAGGATATTTCTGTCTAGTAACCAGTCAGGCCATAGAGATGCTAAGCCATAACTTTTCCAGCTCTGCCTCCTATTTTTTTCTTCTTTCTGTGCTCTTACTCCTTTCTTCTACTGTTGACCAAAATATTTGGTACACTGAAAGATGTGATTCTTATTGAAAACAGATTTTATTAGTGTTAGCTATAGAAGTCTAAGCGAGATACATAGACCCCTCTCCTTCTCTCACAAGCTTTAGTTTTCAAAATCTTTTAATTAGTCTGTTAATATAGACTCATCACAGTTTTAAGCTTTGATTCTAATTTTTCTTTAATCACAACCCTAGAGGAAAAGCTCCAGAAATAACAGCGCAGTGCCATTTCCTCCCCTTTTGTGAGAGGTTGTTATGAACATTTAAATGTTGAGATGCATTTTACCCCCCATTTTTTCCACTTTGTAGAATATGAGAACTCTGAAGAACCCTTTCTGCTTTCAACATCAAGCACAGCAAAGACTCAGTGCTTGCTGTCTACTGCATATATATTTATATGAAAAATTAAGGTACTTCAAATGTCTCTACCCAACACTGTCCTAACATTTGTATCCATTTTAAATCAAACCTCTGTTTGTAAAAGATGGTATGCTGAATGAACAAACAAGAATTACTGGACAAATACACTAGCTGTCTGAAAGATACTGTCTCTTTACTGCCATTTCACCATTGAATAGTTGATGTGATACAAAGGGGGCACTTCCAGAGGAGTTACAGTCCCTATGAACTATACACAGTAACTCTACACAGCATGCAGGACCCTTTTCTCATTTACTGTCCACCAGCTAAGACACAGGCATCAATCCTAATCTACTTACCAAGGATTTTTCCTGTAGTCATTAAAGACATAAGAGCAGTACCAGATGATGCTTCACCTATCCTAATATGGGAGTCTAAGGAAGGCAAGATATGTCTACCATATTTATATTCAGCCAACCAATATCTGAAGGGATCCTATAGGAGAAATGGAGAGGAACTCATTGCCAGGAAGTGCAGTGACAGGACAAGGGGTAATGGTTTTAAATTGGAAGAGGGGAGATTTAGATTAGATGTTAGGAAGACATTCTTTACTGTGAGGGTGGTGAAGCACTGGAACAGGTTGCCCAGAGAAGCTGTGGATGCCCCATCCCTGGAAGTGTTTAAGACCAGGCTGGATGGGGCTTTTAAGCAATCTGCTCTAGTGGAGGTCTCCCTGTCCATGGCAGGGGGGGTGGAACTCAATGGTCTCTACGGTCCCTTCCAACTCTAACCACTCTCTGATTCTATGCCACCCTTTGCTGAAGCCTGCTTCACTATTTTCACTGCAGAGTAGTCTGAAAGACTGGCTTAGACTGGACATTCTCTTTTATGCTAGAGAAGTTAGCTGAGACCAATTCTACCAACAGAAGATGCTTCCTGTTGATTCGAGGACTTCTGTTTTATCTCTTTCCTAGGAAGGCAGGTCATCTTTGCCTTGACCTAAAGACTCATGAAGTGATTCTATTCTGAATCTAGGCCTGGGTAAATTCTCAAAAACCTTGTAACACCAATATAGCTCATCTGATTTTTTCGTTCAGCTTTTTTCTTTTCTTGTTGATTATTATAAAGCCATACCTCTGTGCAGTATTGCTGCGGGTCCTTAATGAGGAAAGCTTTGGATATAGTCTTCTTCCAGACTTTCACACACAAGAGGCCACAGGGTTAAACACTTTATTTGCATGAATGTCCTTTCAGTTTTTATTCGGCCTTAATAAATCTGTATGATTGGAATGTAGTTCTCCAATACTTTCCTGCCAGTACTCCTTCTGAACTGCATTCCATGTTACCCCTTGGGCAGGTGTATTCCTCCTCCCCAGCACTGAAATCAGTGGCAGCTGGTAAAATGAAAACGGCATAATTCGGGGAACATAGATGAAGACGTTCATCATGGAGTCCAGATGACAATAAGTAAGAAAGTTTAACGTAGAATGAAAGAAGATACAGCTTTCATGCTGTAAGGAGGAGAGTAAATCAAGGAAGGAAATTTTTAGTGCTCTCTGATACATCAGTTGCCCTGGCAACATTTTCTTTAGCTTTAGAAATGTTTTGTCTCTGGTCCAAACAGTTAGCTTAATTGCTCTGGTTATCATTCAGTTTATTCTAAGGAACTTTTCAATGTGTGATAGCGTGCCAAGAAAATGTAAACATCATTCTCTACACTCATTATAATCACTATTACAATTTTCATTATTGCTTAGGGTCACGATTTTTGGACTCCCTCCTGAGCTTTATATGCACAGCTGGATTCTTCAAGGAGTTCAGGCAAAGTGAAAATCCATCCAGAGCTCCTTTAAAATTGGTGTGCTCAACACCTATCAGTCAGTGAGTGCTCTAGACATGTCAGATGAACAGGGCACAAGCCTTGTCAGTGACATGCACACACAAGCACTATGACCAGGGCTCCAAATCCCACAGGACTTCCCTGACAAAGTCAGGAAAACTACCCTGAGACTATGAAATGATACCGCTTTTCTTTATTTCCTGATGATTTTGCAAGGTTGCCAGTTATGAGAAATATTAATACGTATACCTCTGAAAACAAAATATTAATGAATATTCCCTAAGTGACCTGCAAGCATGATCCAAACCGACACTGCAATGATGAGAGAGTAGATTATCACCATAAAAATAGGCAATATATTGGAAGAGCTGTGTCTTTTTTGCATTTTCATTAAATGCTTCCTTATGACTGACATCTTACTGCTCCCTTTGGGCATTCAGTGAAGATCACCAAGTAGAAATGGCAGGTGGTTTTCTTCTGAAAAATAAATGTCTCCTGTGCACTGTATCTGTGATACAGAATCTGTGACTGAAAGCTGCCTTTTTGCAGTGAAAGAACTTAAGTCCCTTGCAGAGATGGTTCCAGATACTTGTTTTCTCTTTATGTACCAAGGTAATGGAAGAATCCATGAGCACTGCTGTATTATGGCTTTCTCTTATAGAGGAGCAGTAAATTTTATTTTGATATTCAACCATTTCCTTTGCAACACTTGTCTACAAAGTAAGATGCCCTGAAAGCTTAGAGAATTGATGAGTACTGGAAGATCTCAAGAATATAGTAAAGATTGGTATGTTTACAGGCTAAAGTTTCCAGTTCCCTCTTCTCCCCTATTCCACGCAGCACTTCCTAAAGCTGAAGAAGACGGTACCACTCGGTTACTGTGGCCTCTGGCAGCAAACCTCCTGCCACTTGGCTCATACCTGCAAGGCACAACGTGTCTGGCCTCAGCATAAGGGCATGGGTTCCCCAAAATGGGCTGGGGGTCGGGTGAGCACAGAGGTGCATCAGATGCTTTCGCCCTTAGCACCAGCAGCAAGCACTGCTGATCTGCCACCTCCTCACCCCCGGCAGGAACACGCTCCATTAGTCACAGCACCACGGCTCACTCCCACTCCTGCCTCACGGCTCACTTCACTCTTCTCTTTAATTCCCTCGTTGAACCCTTTACTAGCAGAAGCACATGTAAAAGCTTCAGGTCCCTTTATGTACTGGAGTCAAACATTTACTTACAACTGCTGTTCCAGCAATAACAATTAAATTAAACATGAAGGGAATAGAGCCGCCTGGAAGATCTACAAGCTGGAGGTGTAAATCACACTCCATAACTAATTTATGACATTCTGTGCCCACAGCTGTATGCTGATGGTTTCTAAGTGTAAGGGCGGCTGTGATTTCTAAGTGCTTTTGGTGGCAGAAGAATAGGAAGCTGATGACACAGGCCTCTGTCCCTGCACCCAACGTCATAAACTAAATGAGGTCAGGTTAGATCAGTAGCTGAACACAAGGGACCTGGTGTATATGGTTCAGTTGGAGGGGACTTGGATTTTGTTTTCCTCACAAAAATAATGTATTTTTGAATTTGTGAAATGTAAGACGACAATAACTTTATTTCTCAATCACTGAAATTGTCCAATTACATTTTTCAGTGAAAATGAACTTCACTGAACTTTTTAGAAGAGTAGCCTTAAAACCACTGTATTACTAGGCCTTGGTAAAATCTCTATTTGCGCAGCCAGAACTCATGCAAATTCAAATATGGTTTTTTTCAGGCTGGATATCCTATGCACTGCATATATCTAAGGCTTATGAATCAGATGCTTTCATCTATCCAGTGTGACAATATTTGTAGATATTTCTGGAAATATGCCGGTGAAATGAACTAATTAATTTAAATCCAAATGCGAATAAACATGCAAATAAATCAGAAAGCTAAGCAAGGAAAAAAAGATAAAACAAAAGATAAAGATAGTAAGAGAGACCTTTTCTAGTTATGGTTTTTAGTTCATAACTGCTTGAGTTTTGGCAAACAAACTGACAGGCTTCAGTTACTTGACATTTTTGCTTTAAGTGATAAGGGAACAGCCCAGTGCTTCCAGGTTCCAAGGAGTATGCCAGTCAGCCACCATAAAACAGTGTTGAATGATGATGACACAGCCAAAACCATTTCAGGTTGGATCTTGATCTTCCAAAAGGTATCAGCTGTGGTTAAAATTGTCCTTTATCCATTCCTTTGCTATGGTTTTAACAATCTTGCATTTGACACTCTTGTCATTTGTAAAAAACATTCTGTATTCGAATCACAGCCTGTTTATAAGATTTTGGTTTAGAGAGCCTTTGACATGGTGCACTTGTATAGACCATTAATGGGAAGAGTGCTACTGTGGCAGGATTGCATGCTTAATACTTAGGAAAGCACTCCCATTCTTGATTTCTTTCTCTTCTGTGGGAATTATGGATTTGCCTTAGGAAGAGGAGTCTACCAGTCATTTGAAAATGTACACACTAAGGCATTTTAAAGGGGAGAAAATGAAATAGATTCAGCAAGGCCGAGTGTTGGGTCCTGCACTTGGGTCACAAGAACCCTATGCAGCACTACAGGCTTGAGGAAGAGTGTCCGGAAAGCTGCTGGGCAGAAAAGGACCTAGTGGTGTTGGTCAACATCTGGCTGAATATGCGTGCCAGCAGTGTGCCCAGGTGGCCAAGAAGGCCAACAGCTTCCTAGCCTGTGTCAGGAACAGTATGGAGAATAGGACAAGGGAAGTGATTATCCCCCCATACTCGGCACTGGTGAGGCCCCACCTCAAATTCTGTGTTCAGTTTTGAACCTCTCACTACAGGAGGGACATTGAGGTGCTGGAGTGTGTTCAGAGAAGGGCACCGAGGCTGGTGAGGGGTCCAAAGCATGTCTTATGAGGAGCAGCTGAGGGAACTTGGGTCATTTAGCCTGGAGAAAAGGAGGCTGAGAGGAGACCTTATCACTCTCTACAACTACTTGAAAGGAGGTTGTGGAGAGGTGGAGGTCAGTCTCTTCTCCCAGGTAACAGATGATAGGACAAGAGGAAATGGCCTAAAGTTGCACCAGGGGAGGGTTAGACTGGATATTGGGAAAAATTTCTTCACTGAAGGGGTTATCAAGCGTTGGAATGGGCTGCCCAGAGAAGTAGGTGAGTGACTGTCCCTAGAGTCATTTAAAAGACACATAGAAGTAGTGCTTAAGGACATGGTTTACTGGTGAACTTTGCAGTGTTAGGTTTATGGTTGGACTTGATGTTCTTAAAGGTCTCTTCCAACCTAAACAAATCTATGATTCTATTATTCTATTCATTTTAAAAGAAATTAATTTTAAAAGGAAAAAGAGCAAGCCTCCTAACTTGACTACATCCCAAAATGCTAATACACTCACAACTGAAAAGAAAAGTGAACACACAAAACTGTGGTAACAAAATACTTTACTAAAATATCATACATTAAATATTTATCTCCACATTCTCATGTTCTATGCAAATAGTGCAGACATTGTCACACATTTTATCTTAACATTATATAGTAACCCACAGAAATCCTAAAAGAGCAGCATTCCTGTCAGATCTATTACCGACGGTTAGTCCTTGAGTTCCGTTTGGCTTTTACGTAAGACAAACATTTCAATAAAAAAGTCTTCTCTATTCTCAAAATTGCCTAGAAGGGTTATACCTCCTCAATAATACTGAATTAAATGAGATGTGAGACCAAATCCATCATTGACGTTTTTGAAAATCCTGACCTAAACTAAGAATATGTTAGTTGGCAAGTTAGAGTTGTGAAAAATGTATTCATTTTTCTATATTAAAAAATGGATCTTGTGTTGGAAGAAATAGAGCATGCTGAAATCCTCAGCTCTAACCAGCTCTAAGACACTGTCATCGACTCTGCTGATTTTTACACTCCTTCCTACTAAATGAGAAGCAATGGAGCAACTTTTCAGAGTAAGTTTTCAAAGCTATTAATAAAAAAATGATTTAATGATCATTTGACCCAGAAAGCATAAAAATGTTAGGATAGTGCACTTCTTTCACAGATAAACTGCTTGAGAATTGTCTAAATTCTTTTATTATCCTACACAAAATTTAAAAAACTAAGTATATGTGCACTGCAGTATTGTGTTTACAGATCTAGTTATATTTCTGATCATTTTGTGATGGTCTTTCATTGGAAAATACAGATGAAGAGCCACTAATACTGTTTTGACTGTGTTAAAAGTCATGACCTGAGGCCTAAGATGCAAAAGCTAATTTCATTTAGCTGATACATAGAAACTGACTAGCACAGTGGCTTTGTTTAAATAAATTAATTTATTTATTACATACAATCATCTACTTTTCACTGAATCACAAAATTGTCAGAGTTGGAAGGGACCTCTAGAGATC
>BJBW01004345.1:0-77846 GCA_004320125.1 Scolopax mira
GTTTTTTTTTCATAGTTGGACTATAATCTGATAATTTTTCCCCATCCATCAAAGCTCTCCAAGCAGTGCCCAAGTGCCACTCAAGTTTTCAGGGTATAAACACAGAATCACAGAATCAACACATCCTGTGTAGCTGTCAACTTTGCTGAATCAGGCACCGAACATTCTATAGTTTTACACTATTGTCCTTGTTCTGTGAGACACATCCTCTTTTGACACAAAACTCACCTTTTCTTTTTAGGTAGGATACAGTTTCCTTCATTACTGGGGGGATTAGTTCACCTTTATTTTTGTCCTTGATACTGTTAGGGAAAAAAAAAAAAAAAAGGAAAAAGTAAGTCTTTAAAATGCCATTTATAGACAAAGAGTTAAAACCAAGACAGAACAGTTTCATCAAAAACCTGAGTGATATCTGAGGGCATACATTAAAGTCCACAAATTAAAGAGCCTGCACCAAACACAAGAGTCCTCCACAACTCTAACAAGCCCTGAATGAGCCATTGAAACAGGTGATTTAGACTCCTATTCAAAGAGCTGTTCTTAAATGCTTTATTTGTGCTACAAAAGCTATATAACTGCAACAGCGCCAAGTAATAAATAAGTGTTATTTACTACACTGAAGGGGAGTCAAGGACAGAGGAGTAGAACGGTGACCCAGGATAACGTTACCCCAACTAGAGACTGGTTTTGCTCCAGTTTTGGCTGTGCTTAACCAGGACACAATGGTTAACCATGGCACAAGGGCATCCTGACCCGATTCGGATGGAAACCATTGGTGGAAGGAGGTTTCAAGGCAGCTTAGAGGCAGGAGAGGAAGGAGATTGCAGTGAATGCTTCATAATAAGCCTTGATCAAGGGATGCCGTGAGTTTAGGAGTCTTTTATCATGCAGATTTTTCTTTGTCATTTGTCTCTTTTTAAGCTACAGTGTATGTATAATTAAAAGGATATTGTGCTATTTATTTTGAAGGCAAAGTGATGCAGCGAGATTATTAACACTTTGAATGATTCCCATGAAATGAGATTTCCTTCTCTTTCATGAGTGAACAGTTGAGGCAAAAAATCGAACATAGCATTTTCGTGATCTAGACAGCGCAGAAAATTCTGCAATTATCTTCCTTATTAAAAAAAAAAAGTCTTTGGCAGTTTAAGAAGTAACTTAACAAGTAACTTAACATAACAAGAGACGGTCAGTATCTGCTGAATATTCTGCTACATTTTTACAGCAATCAACCACAAAATAAAGGACAAATCTCAGATTTTAAAGTAGGTTTAATATATACTTATGTGTACAATTTCATATTTGATATTTAAAAGGTGACCAGCTTTACTGACAAACTCTAAAGCACCAGCACAAAACAGGGCAGAGATCTGTGACTGCATCACGTGAGGCTGCAAATGCTGCAACTTATCCACAGAAAATACAAGATTTTTAGACAACATGTAACATAGCCTTACCCTAGTGCTACTAGCTGAGGTTGCAGAGAACAATTCTTAGAGTCTTTTTCCTTGCCAAGTACTGTGAATTCTTCTCCTTCTGCCTAGGCTTAATATTAAACAACTGCTAATAACTGGAGTGTATTTGATACAACTTCTGTAGCATTGTTGCATGGCAGGAGCAATCCAGTATTATATTTTGTGTTTACACCACACATAAAAAATACTTTAAAATAAATGTTACTGATACATAAATCAGCATGGAGGGGTAGGGACATTGTTATATCCCCCTCTCCTCTTCATATTTGTTTTCCCTATGCCTATGAAGGGAGTTAGAAGAAGTTAAGTAGACTGGTTTAATTTTGGATCCCCAAGTTTCACATATGGGGGCACTGGGGGTGTTCCTTCAACAGATCGACTCAGAGCAGGATCATGACTTGCGTACTGAAATACCCTGTGGTTTTGCCTCTTTTTCTCATAAACTGACAGGGGAATGTAGCTCACACTATTTAGTTATTCAGCCATCAAACATTTTGACCTCATTCCCCATTCCAGGAATGCAACGCTGAGCCACCAGTGCATTTTGTTCCAGTTCCAGTTTCATTGCCCACCCAGTCCTACTCTTTCCTATTTTCAACATGCAATCTCTTCCTAGGCAATAATGTCTGCGTGTTTCTCTATTATACAGATCCTCCTAGACCATATTTATTTTCCTCTACTGTGTGTGTTTTGTGTGTCACTGCCCCTAAGTGCTATATAAAACAAAGCAACTTGTTACTTGATGGTAATAAACTTGTTAATCCAGCTCCCAGAGCTCATTCTACTATTTCAAATAGCTACACCACCTTGCTGTTTGAAAGGTACTAAGTCATTCCCTCAACTGTAGAATTAATGAAGTTTTGTATCCTATATCCTACCTCTTTCCTCATCATAGTAATCTGATATCATTTCCCTATGTCACCTATAACCTCACTTCCCTTACAGAGTGTTTTCATTTCCTCCTCTCACCTCTTTATCTTGTATTTCTTCATAAGGTAATCACCATCTAAACGTTAACTGGTTACTGTAACAGAGAACTGAATTCCTGCTAGTTTCTCTCCTTCCAGCCAATGATTTTTGAAAGCTTCTAGTATTTGTGACAGCTCTGCTCCTTTGTTCAATTTTGTTGACATAAGCCCATGGTTCTTCTGTGAACCTAACTAGAAATCAATCTATTGAACAAATTTTTCCTG
Source organism: Scolopax mira (assembly GCA_004320125.1). Taxonomy (NCBI): domain Eukaryota; kingdom Metazoa; phylum Chordata; class Aves; order Charadriiformes; family Scolopacidae; genus Scolopax; species Scolopax mira. The sequence continues at coordinate 2,669 of BJBW01004345.1, forward strand.
CTTTTTTTCAATAAGGTATCCATACCAGAATCTAAAGGGTATAACATTCAACACTGCTTTATGTGTGGGTTTATGCTACTTTGTGGACACTGCTGTATTTATATCTAACAGAAGCTGTTTAGGAAAGGGGAATTTTCCTTGATGTAAACAGACACAGGGATTTTCATAAAAGATATAGCCAAGTTTCACAAAATCATGTTCATAACATGATATATTTAGACATTTGATCAAATAAATTCTACAATACATGCAATACACTTGCTGGAAGAAACAGACTAACAGCAAGGAACAAGTTTAATTCAGATAATCCGAAAGTATAATCTTTTATATGTTAGTAGTTCTCAGCATTTGCTGCTGCTTGCAAGTATGATCTTTAGATGAAATCATACAACTTCTTGTCCTTACACACTGGCAAGGGACCATTAATTTCAATACGAAACAGCACTGGTCTTGCTGGAGTAATCATTCTCTGTGGTATAATAACAACATGGTAACGGACAGAAGAAATATTTATGACCTTACTTGCATGACCAAATCCAACCTCAATCTTCCTCATTATCACAGACATCTAAACCAGAGACCGTAAGTGCCTCATGAAAAAAAACTCACTAACAAAGAAAAAGGCCATGGCTTGAAATGCTACCAAGACCAAGTTTATGACCTAGTCCTCTGAGAAGCATCCTCTTCTTACTTACAGTGAAGTAAGTACCTCCATAAAAAACCCCACATCCTCTCAGCCCCCTTCAGGATATGCATCCCACCACTCCTGGTCTCTTCTGCTCCTTCCAGTTTAACAGTTTTAGGGCAGTTTCACGTGTGCTGGTGACACTGCAGGGTGGAAGGTCAGTGTCCCAACCTCGTAGAAGTTGTGGAGCGCTCTCAGATCAGCTCCAGGTTGTCCTCCCCTTCCCCCCTGCCTTCCATCTGGACTTTGGAGAAGAAAAATTAATAAGTATCTTTGCTTCAGTGCCGTGAGCTCTCATACCAGCCCTTGCAAAAGTTGTCCACAGCAAAGGGAAAGGAGCTGTGCAAACCCCCTGCTCTGAAAGGCACCTTCTGTAGCTGGATTATTTCCTCTCGCAGCAGATGAGTGTTGTGCAACAACCCTCCTGCAACAACACCCAACAAAACAGGCAGCGACTCGGCAGCCCCATTAATAAATTAGCCTTGCTAATAAACCACACAAGGAAGGAATGCAGGGGTTCTTTGCACAGCATGCAAAGTTGAAATCCCCAGTGAAATGATACCCCCTGGTAAAGGGACTAAACAAGAAAAGGGGCTGGGAGATGAGGTCAGTACCAAGGCCAACGTGGGGGATACCAGCGATTAAAAGTCTACAGCAAATCAAGGTAAGGAGAAAAACCCCAACTGTTTATTTTAGCCCTTCTAATAGGGGAGTTATAATACACTTCCTGTGTGTCAAATCATTTTATTTTCTGTATTCAGATCAGTACCCTAAACATTTAGGGCAACTTTTATTAAAATTAGTCGAAAGCCTAATTCACTTAAATGGGAACATCATCAAGACTTTAATTTGCCTGGAAGCTGTTACATCTTTATTATTGACAATTTAAGCCCCTGAAACCTATTCTCAGTCTCTCTGAAGTTGCACTGATTGTTTTTGCTTTCTTACAGCTGCTCACTCCAGAGGCACCAAATAGAACCCAGCAGCTTTTAAAAAATGTTTTCTAATTATTATTGTTACCCATAAATGTGTTTCCCATTTCAGTATATAAATAGCACACTGATTATTTACAGCACTTGCTCCTGCTGAGCATTAGTTTATCTGTCAGAGAGGTGAGACAAGTAACTGGGCTATAATTTGCAATAATAAAACTTACGCATAATTTTTCTTTTTCTATGTAAAAAGATACAGTTTCTGCTCATCTCCATTTCCTACAAGATTCCCATTTCCCTTGAAGGAAAGGTTTCATGCCCAGTATGATGAAAGGGGTCCTCAAGATAAATGGTATTTTAAAATAGAGGAGAATATTCACTAAAAGTCACATGAAAAGGTTTGTTCTGTTTCTCCAACATGGGAAATCTGGGATGGATATTTTCATAGCATTTCACAATGTGGGACAGTGTTCAGTTTACCAGACCTAACATGACAAAAAAATAATAGGGACATTACCATAGCTAATGTAAATCAGACCGGCTCAGAGGTCAATGAAATTACACCTCTATCCTCTCTTTGTGGATCCTGTCAAGTAATCTGCATTTTTCTTGCCTTGTTTGGGATGGTGTGATGAGCAGCTGTGCTTTATAATGGACAATGCAAACTGACACTACTACAGGCAATTTGAAATGAGAGATCTCTCATGCTTTCTGCTTAAGAGTTGAGCTTAACAGAGCATTTCAGTGCATGGTATGGTTTTCTGTAACTGATTCACAGATCTGAATCATATTGTAGCAATACGTCAGATTCGAGAGGGATCTATTCCAGTAAACACAGTAGCCAGAGAGAATGAGTCCTCCTCACTATAGGTTATATGATTAGTTACTGCAACACATTACATACCAAATGACTCGTTTCAAGACAGTGGACTGTTATCAAGAAAGGCCTTTACACATTATTCTGAAGTGTCATTAAGTATTCTTGGCTGATAATATTTCTCTCTCTCTGCTTTTCCTCTCCTTTTCATTTTTTCCCTGCTGAGACATGCTGAGATTTGGTTTAGAATGCATTCTTCCTCCCTGGTCACGCACGCACAGCATGCACAAGCAGAAAGATTATGACCAAAAGGAAAGCACCTTGAAATGTTTATGATAACAATTCAACAAGCAAAAGCTATGCAGTTGTGGCAATTGCGTGCATTTTCTCTGCCCTCTCCCCCCCCCATCCATGGCAATAGATAGAAAACCAAAACATTTCCTGTCTTCCTACAAAAGATATTTAATTTTAGATTTTAAAACCCAGAACAATGTCAATAGCTAGTCAAGGTCAACTCTGTGCTCTGTGCTGGAGCTCAGCTGTAGCTTTCCTTGATTACAGAGGCAATCGGGTGCAGCAACAGGGGTTTATAGAAGCTTGCTGAACATACAGCACAGGACAATGATGCTGCTTGGCCCAATAGTCAATTATTAATTCCTTTAAAGTACCGCAAATTTAGGAAGCTTCATTCATGCATTTTAAGTGAATTTATCGGATCAACAGAAGCAGAAGGTACCCCAAATTTTTCCTTGCCTTTTTGAACATAAAATCTGTATTGATGGCTTTTAAAATGAAAATCCTATTTTTCACCCTGACACGCAGTGCAAACTAGCAAGGTTATATTCTGTATAGCTAATTCCTGCTGCTCTACATGTTTTGTGTGAAGGTAGCACTGCTGAATGAACAGCACATAGTCTTGCTATCAACACAATACACGAACATTCTTTGAAATATCTGGATTTATCAAAGCGATAGCAGCTACTGAGTAACAGAAGGTCATTTTCATAGTACTGTAGTACTCCCCTCTGTCAGTCTCTAATCACTGCAAGCTGGGACATTATACCTGAGGAAGTCTCACTGCACACTTGCCCTGTTGTAACACTGCTCCCTGCTAACATCTGCTATTGCCCTCTGATGGAGATACAACGTGAGACATAAACCTTTAAAATAACTCATTACGGTTGTTATTCTCCTCACTCTGTCTGCACATAAGAAGCTTGAATTATCAAGTTAGAGAAGGACATAATAAACAATAAACATGCAAGCTATCCCACCCACTCTGGGCTATATATTCTAGAGTACCTGTCAAATCTGACCGTGGATTCCCATCAAATTATAACTGAAAAATTAAGCATGGGCAAAACCTCTTCAGGAGGACTGTTCTGATATGCCCATGAAGATGAATATTAGTTTCAGTTGTGTCATTTTACATTTTCAAGAAAATCACATAGTTTCTAACAAGACTTCAAACCATTAAAGGTGCATTTTGGCAAGCAGGCAATGCTGGCTGGGGATCAGAAATGCTATGGAAAGTCTGTCATTCAGCAAACCGGGCAAATCTGCTCTGTACGTGTAGCCATAAGGAACTAAATAGGGAGAAAGCCAATCTTTTTTGGTCCTCCACACTTTATTCTAAAGACATCCCATAAGCCACCTTTGGATCATTTAACTGCTTTTATTAAGCTCATTTATTATTGTTTGAATTGGCATAGTTTCACTGGAAACTTCAGGACACTCTTGGTATTAGATTCGAGTTCCAGTTGGAGAGAGCGAATTATTGGTCCTGTGTCCTCAGAGGAGCTCACAAGGAGGAAGGTATTCATCTTCAAGTCTGTGCTTAACAAAGTACACGCTTAAATCCCCATTAAGTATATTTAAATAAAGCCGGATGGACACTTCAGATGCAGTCAGCCTGGCCTGTGTTTATTTTTTCCTCCCCACAAAGAGTTTAGGATGACACCGAGGGGTTAAATGGATCACATGCAGCCATTTTAAATTCAGATTTAAATCCTAAGTGGAGGGGGGTAACACAAGAAAGAAAAGTTTTGAACTAACCTGATAATAAGCCCCTCAACTCACTCATAAATTAAAGCTAATTAAGTACAGATTATATTTCAAGGAATTATACTCCCAGCTCTTGCAGACCTTCCATGATTTTCGAATGCCCAGTTGCCTTATGTCATTTTGAAAATCTGACTCCAGAAGGTTAAAAATGTCTTTGTGAGTTAACAGATTCCTCCAAGACCAAGCACTGGTCCCAGACAGTCATTTATCAGTGCTTAGATGGAAACCTCCATCAGCTTCATTTTGCTGTCCTAACAAAACAGGTTTTTTCCCCCCTGCCCTTTGGACAAAAGTGATATTTTGAACCAATGCTTAGTCACTTTTTGCTCTTCTAGTTTTTAATTATAGCTTACGAAAGAAATGTATTAACATTAAGTCAAATGAGGAAGTGTTACCAGAGGCAGCATTGCTCGCTGCTTTTAGGGAAGCATTTTCTAATGGGTATGGCTTTAGCACCTTCCACAGACAAAAGTCATTAAGATACCATTATCAAACATCTTATCAAAATTTGGCCTCCCGTGACAGCTTTGGATAAATCCTATTCAACAACCTTTTACTGACTCAACAAAAATCATCATCCCAGAAGTACTGAATCTGATGAAACCTCAGGCCTATGGGCCTTACTGCTTCTTTTCTTAAACTAAAGAAAAAGACTCCACAGAGACACAGTCCTTTAATGACAGCAGCATCTCTGACACTACTGTTTTTACTAACTGTAATGAAATACACAGCACACATATTCCCCATAAGCCTATAGAAAATAAAACCAGGGTCTCCCTATAGCTCTCTTCAGAAAAATGGAAGAGCTTCACCCAGGAGAAGACTTCAAACCTGCCTCTTTGCTAGACAGACAGGAGGTCACTGCCACTTTGTTATTCCAGTCTATAGAGATCATAGAAGGAGAAGGAATAAGCAAAAGCAATTAATTCATCAAGTTGAAAGTTGATATTTTTTCTTGGTTCAGATTTTAGAAGCTCTCCACACGTATCATTCATTCTCCTCCATTACTTTACCTTTCTTCACAAACACAGCCTCGATTAAGTCCTTTATTTCTCATTTAGGCATAGTGAATTTGTTTATTTGTGATTTTTATGTGGTGATGCAGGACTGTCTCTTCTGAAAGAGGGAATTTGGACAAGGGCAGGCAGACAGAGGAATGAATATCCCTGTGTACTTTGATTTTGGACACCTGAGCCCAGTAAGCTGCACCCACGCATGGAGGGCATCTGTCTATCATCACCTCCATCACTAGTCCTGGAACTCTCTAGATCAAAAATGATAGTATGCTGCCTTACTTGGTGTTTCCCCACCCACAGATCTTCCACAGAAAAGCTCTTTCTAAGTAGACACCATTTTTGTACTTGGGAAAGCTAAGGGACATGGCAAGGATGCAGTTTGCTGATGGTAATGCAGCTGGGAAGTGGCAGAGACAGGAAGGGTGGCCACCACATGTGCAGCCCAGAGAAAGACACGTACTGTTCAGGCATTGTCAGAGAAATAAAATATGACTAGTAGATGGTAGGAGTGGCCACAATATGCTGTCTGATCACATAAGGCTGAAAAAAGTTTGACAGAGCTGCTTGAGCAGCCAGGCTGGGCTGGAGGCAAGTGATGCCTGCAAACAATCCAGTTTTTACTACTGAAATGGTGGCACAAAACATGTTTCAAGTGTTAGGTTGAACTCTGAAGAGGTATCATAAAAGTTAACGTCATAGTAGCTCTTACACAACAGATATTGATTGTTCTAATTTCAGGCCTTTCAGAGAGGACTAATTCTTAACATATAACCAGGGGAAAATTGTATGTTATATCTCATTTACAGCTGAATCATTAGAACCAGAGAAGTAGACTAGGTACAGGAGGAGATGTGACAAATGTCCATTATCAGACAGGCTAAAATGCCTTTGCTGAATGTGAACAATATTCTTCATCTGTTTTTGAGAAGGATGCCACAGAAAGATGACAGAAATTACTGTGGGTAGGAAGCTAGAAGGTTTGTGATGTTTTTACTTCTTTTTTAACAAAACTGAATATTGCAAGAACTATTGCCATCCCATTCCTTCTGTAAAGTAAATCACTTCTTATACCACATACAGTGCTGTAATCTATGTAAACAGCTGTCAGGGCATTTCTGGAAGGGAGCGATTATATTCATTTCATAAAACTCTGATCACAACAATATGTGAGCAACGAAACCATAATATGTAAAGGCCCAAGCATCCATTTTAGCTTTATGCAGCCATTATGGAGCCTGACACTTTGTTTTGGCTTTGCTAGCCACCATCTAACTGTCTCCAAAACACTTTCACACTGCCAGCATCCACCACCACAGATTAGCTTGAGCCTCTGTCATATATGGGCAAATTTCTGTCCATTCAGAGAGGACTTGTGCAGCCATGCTGGTACTAACTACCACTAACTACAAAAATAAACATGTAAACACGAAGACCAGGCAGGTCACAGGGACAGAGTGAATTCATAAAACCTATTTTCTAGCCTTGTAGTTTTGTGGCTTTAAAGAGAATGAGAAATGAAACATATAATAAACAAAATATTTGCAGACGTTCTGTCCAGTGAATCTGCACATTACAGAAGGCTGTGGGGTATAGAAATCTCATATTTTAGAAATCTTATAGCTTACTATTTCAGGCTGACTCCAAATTGCTGGGTAGGTAGAGGTGGCCGTGGTGGAGGAATCTTAACCACAGGTGGCAGTTTTCCCTTATGTTTCCGCTGAAGATTTTCATCATGTCTGCAAAATTCAAGAAATCATTGATTTTCTGTGCACCACCAATGACAAAGCATATATATGAACAGCTATCAGTATTGCTCATAAATCTGATTTGCTGACAATTTCCAGGTCTTACAGAACTTGGATTTAATTTAAGCAATACGGAAGTTTTTTAGTAGTATTTGTGGTAGAATACTTAAGCATGACATACAAGAGCTCTTTTGCTTCAACTAATGGAGTATAGTAATAAATGTGTCCAAAAACCAGGAACACTCTATAATTTAACAGCAAAATTCAAACCTATTTGCTACTCAAAATACAACTCCTCTTTCTTTGGCAACCATGCAATCCAATTTATAACCTTAGAGCTGTAAGGTATTTTTCCTTATTCCATATTTACAAAAAAGGTGTGTAAAAACCCACCAGGCATCAATAACAGTCATAATCAAAGCTTCCAGTTACTTTCATTCAGCAGTGACATAAAATCACTTCCTGTCAGTACATCAAAGCATTTCCATGTAAAGTGCTGTGTCAAAAAGACTGTTATTGATACTAATACTGGCACTTGACAATTCCAGCTCTATGCATTTCTTTTTCTTTTCCTCTCCCCAATACTCCTCCCTAATACACATACACGCATGATATAAAAGTAATGGATCTGCTAACAATAGAGATATCCATAAAGTTTAAAATCAATCAACACTTTGCTGACTGGGAATGCTCTTAGCAAAAGGAAGTCACTTAATCCATTACAATATGAAAGCAAAGAGGTCAGAATTACATTTTTGACCGTGAACATTATGTGATACTCTTAAGCAGTGATGACATAGGAATTGGTTTTGTTAACACTCACACAGAAGCTGCAGTTACACTAAGAAAATGCTCCACAACTGAGATAGACGTGTTCCAAATCTTTAGAAAACTATATAGTGTTCTCTTCTCTAAAATCCCAATGCACTTCAGCACGTCTTTGATGGTGATATATCTTTCAGAATTAAATCCAGCCAAGAACAAACAGGTAAATTAGACTTTTAATCACAGAAGAAACAGGATTAGATACTGTTTGGAATACAATGAACAGAATGCAACTCCACCTGAGAAAAGGTGAGACAATGCATTTTAAACTTGCCACATACCGGATGACTTCTTGAGGGATATTTAGTTGGTCATATTTGAGATGCTCTCTCAGGTCACTTAAATAGTTCAAGTAGGTGACTTTTTTGCCAAACTTATGGCTAAAATGAAATAAAAATAAAAAAAAATCACAAAGGAGTATAAAAATCGGCATAGGAAGAACATTTACGAAGGGCTTAGTTTCTATTACAAAAATGTAAGTGCTGATGCAACTCAAAATTAGACTGTAATTGAAGCAGCAGGAGACATAAGATGTATTTCATTTCATATGATCAAACATATACAGTGCATGCCTGAGAGTCTGATTTGAATAAAAATAACCAACTTCCATCTGAATGTTTTGTGATTTGCATAGATATGAAAAACACTACTTTAAAAGCCACCGAAAAACAGCTTTCACACAGCATTAGAAAGATCTCAAAAGAACTGTTAACTTAGGAGAAAATGTTACATGGCCAACAGAACAACATGTTTGTGCTATTTAGGCATTCCTCCCTGCCAAAAGACAAAATAATGGTGCTGTAGACACAAACTATAAAGTAGTGACAGGCAAGATTTTCAAAGCATGGATAGTGTGTATCCCTGAAGTGCTGGGCCATCAGCTTTGCCTATTTTGAAAAGAGCTGGACAGCTTCTAGCAAACATCCTGAATAATAAGGCTTTTCTATGAGCTACACAAAACAGATTTCCAAATTTGAAGCACCAAGTATCATCAGTTAGGTCTTCAGTTTCAGCCAGAATACACTATTTAAAGGCTGAGGTGTTCAAACAAAGCTCTGGACACATTTATACATGTGGTCTGAAATAATTTCATATTTCTTCACAACATAAAATCTCCATCCTGTAATGAAGTGTCAGGCAAAATGATCCGTGTTTATGATAAAAAGTATACTTTGCTGCAACTTATTTTGATCGTAAAATACGAGAAAAATTCTCTCCCATTAACAAATTTATCCCTGGATTGTCAAATACAGATACACACACTCCCTCTAGTGGGAGATGGCACAAATAGAAGGCACTTCGGCATTTTCAAAGCTTTTAATTGAAAAGAGCTAAATTTTGCCAGCAGGCAAGATAGCAAGGGGACACCCACGGATATCAATCTGTGTGTGAACAACTTCAGAGCTCTTCAGTGTGTCTTTTAGCCAAAACAGCCTGTGATTTCAACGTCTCACCTAAGCCACAGGTTAGAACAAAATTCTCTGTAATTAATCAGACCTGGTAACAAAGGACACCACCACCACCTAAATGTACATTAATTTGATAACAGGTGGGTGGCTTCTGTTAGCTCACATACAGAAATACGCTCTTACAGTTTTCTTGCAGCTTGGAAAAATAGATTTGACTTAACACTATCTTCTTGATCACCTCTTTTGGGAGTGGAAAGGAGATCAACTGATCTACTGTATTTACATTTTCGTTAATGCTTTCTAATAAAGCATGATAAAATATTTGTTACTTTTATTCTCCACTCTAATAATTCTGTCATTTGTCCAGTTCTTAGCAAACACACGTTCATGTAAAAGTACTTAGGCTATATACTAACAGCTACTAACAGAGCTCTGAAGAATAAATACATGTTTCTTGATAATGGAATTTATTTTACATCTGTGATTTTTAGTGGAAACACTATCTACAGTTGAGTCTGGGCTATACTTCAGAAAAGCTAGAAACGGAAAGTCCAGAGGATTTTTCTGCCTTCTTTTTGTTAAGTTTGGTTTAATGCTGACACTTAAACAAAAGTATCTATCTTTGTAAACAATCAGATCTACTGATATGATTATTCTAAACTGGAATGAGAAGGTACTGTGAATACATTTTAAATTGTACTATTCTAGTAAATTAACAATTTTTAATAAGTTTTCATATCAAATGAGAGTACAATTTAGGCAAATGGCACATGGGCACTTTCACATTTGATTTTTCAAATTATATTCTTATGTTGTCCTTTACCTGACACAGCCAAACTTGAGTTAACCTAAACCACAAATGCATTTTTGCAATTAAATCATTTTAAGCAGTAAAGAGAGTTTTTTCCTAGCTTCAGCCAATTCCTGCCATCTGGCTTATCAGAGTTTATTCATACTTTCAATCTTTTTGTGTACTCATGCCAGTGTACAAATATCTTTGTTTCTGTTGGTGACATATTTTAACAACAGAGAGCACTGAAAAATAAGGACTCAAATCAAGTATTCAGGTACACATTGGTAAAAGTTGAGCACAAACAAGAACAGATAATCTGGATGAAAGCAGGATGTTAAGAAGATCACGACGATGATGCATCTAAGATGACAAGCCCTGATTTGAATTTTCTATGCTAGATATGAATGCTTAAACTTATCAGAATCACCCATTTTCACATCCAAATTTAAGGATTTAGTGGCTAGTGTATATCATACTCTTCCAAGATAAAAAGTATTCATCTTATTTACACAGACATAGTAAGATCCAGGGAAAAATTTTTGTAACAGGTACATGTAACCTTCTCTTTTGTAAGAATTAGCAGCCAATTATTGCTCTAAGTCAAATAGCCCAGCTGTGGCTCCACTGACTGCATTAACACTCACAGACTATCCATATCCATCCTACAGCAAATCAGGAACAAAAAAATCCATTCCTGAGGTACTATCAGCTACTGGACCACCTGCTTCTGTCACATTTCTCTCCATTGGTCCGTGTCCTGCATCTCTGGCTTTTATTTCACTTCCAGTTAAAATAAAGATCTATGGCCAGCCATCTTCTTTCAAGAACAGCACGTTCTGGAAGGATTTTTAGTTGCAATTACTTTTTTATTTTCACATGCTTCTTACATGTTCTGTCTAGAAGTTAAACTTTCCCCTCGTAATTAATTAACTTTCTACCAAAAAGTTGAAATTGAATCAATTGCAAATTACTGCAATGGACGTTTTTAGTTGGATCATTATGACTTCTCAAGATAAGCTGTTTTCCTCCTGTAGCCCTTAGGACATTCATAGTATAATCTGCAAAATGTTAGAAATACTTTAAAAGTGACAGAAGTTCAGGAACAAAAGCTAAGAACACCCACCTATCCTAGCACTTAGCATTATCTGTGCATTGTTGCCAGTTCCTTGCAGATAACATCATGTTTTATGGTGCAAAGAACCCATCAGTAAAATACATCTACCTTCACCATTGTACCCTCTACCTCAAATTCTTATGGGCACTTCAGGGCTTATCCATGAACTTTGAATACACAAATCCTATTCATCTCAGCCCTTGAGATCAGAACGAAGGTTAACCATCTATTATCTACTTTACCGTACCACCTAGTAACTCCAGTCACAGACCCAGTTCTATTGTGCTAAGTGCTGTCAAAGAGGACAAAAAAGTCATTCAGGGTCCACAGAATAACTAGGTTTTAAAGTGATATTTATTTTAACATATGAGTAAAACAACTGTGAATCGAGACTCCCTGTTCTTAGAAAGAAAAGAACTCTATCCCATTATTCATACCCAAGCTTAAGCTCACCTCACTCATTAGTTCAACACAGTTTAAATGCCTATTGTGCTCTTACCTGACATATTTTACCTCAAGTGTTTTTAAAAGCAACTTACTAGAGAATAAACCATCCTTAAACTAAACGGGAAAATGTGTTGAATAAACTGCCAAGTACCTTATGAGTGGTTTAAAGATATTCCACAGAATTTTTATGAAGTTGGTTGGATGTACAACATAGAGTGCTTTAAGGTTTTTCTTATACCTAGGAAAAGAAAATGAAATTGTTAGAAGACTTCTGAATATCACAGACAGTAGAACTGAATAGCTACCGCCAAATTGAAAGTATTATTACAGGAACATTATACAGCAGTCTTTTCAAATACATTAAAAAGACCTAATTCAGAAGAAACTGAATGTAAAATGAAAAAAAATCCCCAATTTTAAAAAATGGTCAGATTTGATGATACAATAGTAGGCAAGATAACACCATTACATTCCTAACCAATGTCTGCTTTCTTATAGGTTTAGTAACAGGGGGATAGAAGGGAAATTAGGCAACTTGGAAAAAAAAGGTGAACATGTGAAGAGAACCAAGAGTCTATAAAAAAATTCTATGATACAAAAAATTACTTTCCTTCCTTTCCCTTTATCTTCTGCTTACAGGACTTTCATATTGGAGAAAATTTCTAAATTTTCAGATGTAAAATTTACACCTAATCTTTTGGTTTTACCACTACTTTTGTCTTATTTTGCTAGTCATTATTAAAGGGAAGGAAAACTGCACACTTTTTTATATTAGATGGCACCCTTTGTACAAAACAAAGAAAAACCTTTCTCCATTATAGCATTGCTTGATTCTACATGTCATATCATGATATACAAACAATAGATTCCAATAGGCTTGAAATTGAAATGGAAACCAGGCTGCACAAAAAAACTCTGCTCTTATTCAACATTATTGCAAAATGAAATTGACAACCACATAAGGAAATAACCTGCTTTTATATATAAATTGTTACTTATCACTTTGCCAAGTTTCCCTCCCAATAGGGAGTGCCCCTCCCAAGCATTCACCCTTCATAGTTAGAAAATAAACGACCATTGAAAAAAATTATTATGAACTAAGAAAAACCTTCTTGTTGCAGGATATGGTAAGAGGCAAAAAAGAGAACAACTCAGCAATTACAACAGTTTTTCCTTCGGGGGTTTTAATTGAGTCCATTACATCTTTGAATGAAAAAGACATTGTTTTCACAAAGCCACTATCACACAAGCAAACAACTACAATTGTGCAATTGGCACCACTCTGCATAAGAACCCAAAATCAATAATAAAAACTAACAAGCAAAACACCTGAGTTTCTTTACTGAAGTTTCCATTTGAAGTTTGTTTTGCACCTCGAAGCAATGGGCATAAACTGTTTCTTCTGTGGCATTTTACATACTTCATAGTTTCCAAGATTACAATTAAATGCCCATGAGACTTTACTGAGCCTCTGCTGCAAACCTTCAAAGCAAGATGTGTTTTGAAACTATTCCTGTTGAACATTTGCTTTCATGATGCTAGCTAATTACTATCGTCCCTAGAACTCTCCTTTGTTCTCTTTTTCCTTTGACCCCCCAAAACCACAAAGAAGTCTGAAAGGTGTTTGGTTTTTTTTTTTTCCCCCCTCTGGCTAATACAGGGGAACACACATGTTCGACTGTGAATATTGTTTTGAGCTTCTCAATGACAGTATGCTAAGAAGTCCTAATTGTGAATAAAATGATGGGTGTATGGTTGCCTGGTTTTGCTTTATGGATTAGGGTGGGGGAACGGATAAGAGAGATTTCTGGCATAAAGAAGAGTGTGCACTTGAGAAGAATGCATGTCAGAAAGCAACAAAACTGGAGAAAATATTCCTTCATACTCCCTCTCCCCATACAGCAACTGTAAATTTGGCTTGGGATTCTCTTAGAGGGAAAACAGTATGGGAGGGTACACTTCTAACTCCACTAAGTGCTTTATTTTCAGGAATTGTCAATGCACAGCAAAACCCAGTGTTAGTCCAAATCTCTCACCAAAGACAAAATATAAGAAATCCTTTACCCTTCTTCTCCCTTACCCAATCCCAGAAAAACCATATTCAGAAACCCACCAGCAAAACCAAAAAGCTTTCTCAGTCTATTGCTGAGTGGAGAGCAGTATCTCATGAAAGTAACAGCTTCCCACTGCAGCTCCAAGGGCTGCTACACACAACCCTGTCTTCTTCCTTAGAAGACAAGGTTTCAGAGCTTCAGGAGGTTATTGAGTGAGATTCAAAACAGGCTGAGCTCTGGCACCACCACCAAGAGGTGTTGTACACATCTCAACCTCAATTTTCAAAGCAGGGTGTACAGTCTTGTGAAAAATCAGGAATTTATAGCCCAGTCTAGAAACAGCCAATAACCTTACCCAGTAATCTTTTTCACAGCATCTTTTATGATATTTGCTTCTTGTTCCAGCTTCAAAATTGAAAAAGCCAAACAGGTATGATGCATCCTCCCAAAATGCACACACACACACTCACTCTCAGGATAGATCTATTTGTTTACAGTTTTGCTTTCGGTCATGTTGCCCTCTTGAGGCCAACTTACAAACAAAAGTAGATCAAGTAACAACTTGCTAAAAAGACTAACAAACTTTGGCAGGAACTTTCCCACTTTGCTAGTAAGCATGTATTTTCAGAGAATAAACATCAGAAATTTAGTTTACACTGTTAAAAACGCTTTTTATCTAGGAGTTTTGGCCTCAACTGTATCCTAACCAACTAAAACGTGAAACCATCAGCTGCAGCCATTGCTACTCCAAAGGTCAGGCATATATGAGCATAATGGTCTCTTGGGGCCTTACATATAAAAACCAACAAATGCTGCAAGGGTTGAGAGATACAGATGGTTATCTTTCCTTTTTCATATACAATCCAGCCTTGAGATAATCAAACACAACTGTGAGATAATTGAATATGATGACTAATTGGTGTCACAGGTATCTTGTTGAATAGTGCACAGAAAGGGCAACGGCTCTTGGTTTTTGTGGGAAAGAACCAGAAGATTGGTGAGGAGGACTGTAAATACGCTCAAGTGACTCGCACGTGGGGTGCTGGAAAAGACATCTATCACACTAATTGTTGCTTAGTTCTGCGTGCTCAACAAGTAGAACATCTGCACTTAGATGACATCGGCCTGGGATGGACTCAGGGGCACCTTCTCAAACACGCCTGAGATTCCTGCCCTGCTGCTGAGGAGACCAAAGCACAGCAGAAAACTCTGCCTGCCAGAAGCCTTGAAAAACAGGCCCAAAAACGAGCAGGAGCTCCCTCACTCCCTCCCCAACAAGGGCTCTCCTGCTCTTAAGGACTCTCGCTCCGCGGTGCTGCATCCCCTGCCTCTGCCCGGGTGCTGCTTCAGAGGTTCCCCGACTCATGAGGTATCGAGATGAAATTTGTTCTTTGCCCTTAATCCATGGTTTTGTGGTTGTTCCTGTGTCCTGCCTGCATCTTTTTATAACCTTGGCTAACCACTGCGATACTCACACCATTCCTTAGTACTTGCACAGAAGATTCTTATAAGGGAACTAACAGCAACAATGTCATTACAAGAATCTGCAATGGCAAAATGAACTCAGTCAGTTGCAGACAGATCAGGAAAGACACTTCATGTGAATTAGTTACAGACATTACACAACCAAAACAGGGTACCGAATATTTTGGAGACATACTTCCTGTCAAATTCTTTGTAGGCTGTTTGTAACCATTTCAGAGATGGTTTATTCAAACTCTTCAGGCCATAGTGAAAGTAGACAATTGTATAATCATTCTCTACGTACTGGTCCAGAGTATACTTTAAATACCTAAGGAGAAAGACAACATTTTAATTTTCAGACAGTGTAATGGAGGAGAATTTTAAAGCAGTAAATGAGAAACAAAATGTGCTATTTTTGCACAGAACACTAGTGACTGCAAATTCACATTTACTTTGATGTATTTATCTAACAAGTTCATCTTCCTCTAGCAGCAGCACTGCCAATAATTCCACACCACTACAAAGCCTGAAATTTGAAAGAACACATTTAGTTACAAAAACTATAGTGCTCATGAATCACTAAAAGATTGTTGCATCAAGAGAAGTGTGGCCAGCAGGTCACGGAAGGTGATTCTGCCCCTCTGCTCTGTGCTCATGGGACCACACCTGAAGAACTGTGTTCAGCTTTGGAGTCCTCAACACAGGAAGGACATGGACCTGTTGGAAGGGGTCCAGTGGAGGGCCATGAGGATGATCAAAGGGATGGAGCACCTCTCCTGTGAGGACAGGCTGAGAGAGCTGGGGTTGTTCAGCCTGGAGAAAAGAAGGCTCCGGGGAGACCTTATAACAGCCTTTCAATATCTGAAGGGAGCTACAGGAGAGCTGGGGAGGGACTCTGTCAAGAAGTGCAGTGACAGGGCAAGGGGCAATGGGTTTAAATTGGAAGAGGGGAGATTTAGATTAGACACCAGAAAGAAATTCTTTCCCGTGAGGGTGGTGAGACACTGGAAAAAGTTGCCCAGAGAAGCTGTGGCTGCCCCATCCCTGGAGGGGTTCAAGGCCAGGCTGGATGGAGCTTTGAGCAACCTGGTCTGGTGGGAGGTGTCCCTGCCCAGGGCAGGGGGGCTGGAACTCAGTGATCTTTAAGGTCCCTTCCAGCTCTAACCACTCTATGATTAAAACAATATAAGACTGTGTTTTCCAAGAATTTTTTAAAAAGATGCATTTTAAGACAGTAACTTTACTTTCTTCTGGTCTTTGTAAAATCCTACCTTTTAGTCAAGCAAACACTGTCCTTTTGACTTTTCAAAAATATTAAAAATAAAGCTTGGGTTTTCCCTTCAATTTAATTTTTTTTAAATTCTTGAAAAATCCATTAGCCCTAATTACTGCCAATTACAACTTGTTACTATAAGCTGTTTTCTTGAACATATTTGCCACACTTGTTTGTATTGTGGGGACTGAGTTCACAGATAATTTCCCTTAAAACTAATTTAAAGAACTACACTATTTACCCCATCTTGAAACAATATTGCATGTTTTATAAGCAGATTTCTGTGTGTTCATTCCTTTATGATATAGTTTAAGATGCTTTTGTCTTCCCTTTCTCCTACAATGGAGAACACTATATGCCCTATTACACAGCTCAATGATTCAAATAAAGCAATGATGTAGGAGTACAATCTGGCCTCATCTCTTGCTGTGTCAGATTTCAACTTTCTCATGTCATTCTCAATGCCATCTTATTATTCTGCAACAGAGCCCCAGCTATTGCTCTTAATTGTATATAAGCGATTTTCATTTAATAAAACAGATAGTTCCACGTGCCATTTATTAAGCTGTGGCTACCTGCAAGTATCAAGGGCACCCTGACTACCACCTTTTCATGGAAAAGCCTGTATCTTCACTCTTACACTGTACTCCCAGAATCTCATTTATCTCCTTATTCCCTCAGCATACTGTAACTCTTAGCCTGCAAATAGGGACAAGGACTGCCACTGCAATTGACATAAAGCTGTTTTGATCCCTGACTTAAGAATTAACACTATTTTAATGAAGAAGTAGTAGTATAGTCAGTCAAGACTTTTTTTTTTAAAAAGAGTTTGAAATCAACTTATATCTAAACAGATATGCTTACATACAAAGTGCCTTGTGTTTTATTTTACAGCATGTAAATTCGTTGGCACATTGCATACAGGAAAGCTTGTACTTATAAAAATAATTGAAGGTGTTGTGGGCATAAAATAACCAGTAATTTTGCACAGTTGACTACGTGTTCCAAGGCTGTAACACAATTACAGGGACATTACAAAAGCTTTACTGAAACAATTATTTAAGTAATTTCATCATAGAACACCTACCAATCCAGGCCTACTCTGCCGTTTGTTTCAAAACTCAACATCTGGATTTAACTATTCAAAAGCAGATCACTTGATAGTTATGTTGTTAGCTTCACATTCATACATCTGTCTTCAGTTATCTCTTAGCACAGACATTCCATGTGAATTTGATGTGGGCTCGGAAACAGGAAAACACCTACGTGTTCAAGTCCAGGAGGGCATAAAGGCTGGAAATCCTACTTTCATGAAGGTCCCTCCTCGTAGAACTGAGGAAAAGTTCTTAGACCTGGTAGCAACGTAGTTTGTCACACTCCTTGTTTGGCATTTCCTAGTAATGACTGGTGTGGCTCTTCCTCCAACATTCTAACACTCCCTCTATGCTACACAGGAATCTCTGGCTTAAGGAAATACCCGAGGTGTGAAGAGCATACACATGAAACAACACAGTCTCTAACACATCTCTTAAATAATCTGCCTTCTAATTCCTCTCTGTTTCTGAAAAGTTGAAATAACAGCACTTCAGTTCTTTCCAAAGGTGGTAGGAACTGACGTTTAAAAGGTGCTTAAAGATTTTGGCAGTGGAGGTTGTACAACAAATCCAAATAGGTTTAAAATGCTTAATAAGAACAGGACTGTCATGGCAAAACGGATCTCCTTGTATTGAAAAACTAGAAGGCAGACACACGTGCTGGTACCTTGCTGCAGAAAGTTTATGAAGAAGAATGCTGTGATTTTATATATTCACAATCTCTTTTAACTGAAACCTCAAACATTACAAAGCGAGATACATATTAAAAGGTTAAGGATAATACACTGCATACGTAATACAGATCTTTTTTATAAAAGAGGAAAACCACTAAAATGTAAATAGCTAAACAAAGCTCCTGGTGAATGATTTAGGAGATAAAGTATAGCAAATTAAGGCAAACACTGCTATTCATGAGAACATGCGTACAGAGCGCTAAAATACTAGAATTTCTCTTTCATTAGTCTTCATCATAAATTTGATTTTTTAAATACTATCAGAATGTGTTAATAAAATCAAGACAACAAGTTAATTTCAGTACACAGTAAATTGCTTCTAATAGTCAAGATTCTGAGTGAAGTAACTGTGGCAATTCCATCCACATCTCATTTACTCATTATTAACACTAATAAGTCTTGCATCCTTTTTTAATCTCACTCCCTGCCACCCGCTTCTCGCTCCTGAAATCTCATTCACCTGGAAAAAAGCTAAGAGAAATTTACATGTGAAATATAAAGTAGTCCATGCAGGAGACTGAGAGAAACTTACTCTAGCAATCTGGTGTGATTGAGCTGATGGGAGGGGGGCATACGGCAGCAACTGAAGGTAATCACCTTCCTTCCAGAATTGTCATCACCTAGTGAACAAAACAGTTAATAAAGACAATGCTCATTTACTTACCCATTGGGACTTCAATGATCTGAAGGAATGGCTCGTATCTTCTCATATTTGAGGCTAACTCTATCTCGAAATACACTGTGAAACTTCACTGCCAAATCATGTGTTGCCTACAGAAAGCAATTTGTTCACTGCTGCAGCGACGTGAAGCAGTTGCTGGGCAAATGAGGAAGCTAAGTTGAGAAAAATCACATTCAAAGATGGTTGATGGTGCTCAGCTCCTGACAGGGAACATGCAAGTCCTCCTGCAGCACTCAGTCATGGAAGAAAACAGGCCTGCTTTCCCCAGAAGTCTTGAGAAGTGACCTGTTTTCAAACTCTTCATGCTTTATTTGGGGAGTGTAGCTGACTGTAACTCTGCCTACAAGCACTTTGGGTATTTGCTTTGTCACACATCTAAGTCACATTTTTTTAACCAATGTAAACTTTCTTAAATACACTTTTCCAGAAGCAGTCCTACATTCAGATCACATTTAAAAAAACAAACAAACAAACAAACAAAACAACAAGCAAGGCATGCAAGTATGATTTTCATAACCCGAAGATCCCTCAGTGTCCACCCCTTAGTTCCTCTGACAAAGCATATATTGCTGCACTCAAATTAATTTACTCTTTGACTCGTGACAGTGTCACTCACATTATCTGTACAGACAAGGTTGGTGTTTATGCCATGGCCACCCCACACCCAGGTTCCACTATCTAGGAATCCAGGTGAAGAGGTTAAGTCATGCTCATAATGAAGGTAACTCAGCACTGAAGACTGTGAGGTGTTAAGGTTTTAACTTACTACATGAAAGATATTATTCCTTTTAATGCAATACAGAAACATCCCAGAAAAATGTTCAGACTGAATTCGTATTTCAGCTGTTGTCGGTCTAATTTCAATGTTAAAACTAAATGGTATTTAATAGTGGCTTCTATTGCCACAAAACCATCAAAGTTTGGTCTTGATATCAGTAGGAGCACAATAAAGGTAAGAATTGGGGTTTTTTAGAAACTCTTTATAAAACTGTTGTTCCCCTTCCACTGCTAATTAAGTAGCTATAATGAATAAACAAATTTTAAAAAGTAGTAAAATGGGGGATGTTAAATCTGTAACAGAATCAGTTAATGAATAAATAACACCATATGAGCATTCCTATGAAAACTGGATAGAACAGCTTCACACCACTTCTAATTTGTACTACTGATGTTGATTCAAATTACTTGATCCGAACAAACAGAACACTTCCCAGCTTTGCAAACATGCACTTTTCATGAAAACCCACCACTGACAGTAATATGCTTTCCTTTGTTGAACTCGCAAAGAGGCGGCTGTCCTCACCTGACAGATTCCACACTTAAAAAAAATAATCTTGTACCTGTTTTGTCCAGTTCCTATCTAGTCATGCTGAACAGAGGTCATGAAGGGACAGCATCTATTGAAACCCATTCCATTTTAGGTGCAGAAGGAGAATAGGGAGGGAAGAAGGGAGATTAATGCTTAATGACTTTTCAATATGAACATGGACTGGGAAACATCTTCTGCATTATCAGTTCCAAGCCTGTGTTATCACCAGGAACTGTACTACATAATCCTTCCACTGATTTGTTGAGCTCTGTCCTAAAAAACAGTTAGCTTTTTCTATTTCTTGCTCCACCTGCCCGTTGCTTTGACAACTAGCAACCTGCTTTCTCAATTCTAGTCTAAAAGTCATAGCAAATTCATCCCAAATTTGTTTGTGTGACAATGACACCACTCAGCTGAAGCAGCACAGATCCTTCAGTACTGTTTACCATCCTGAATGGCTCTCTAGACAATAAACATATCTCATTCCAGCCTGTATTTTATTGCTTATAAACAAGTTAGATCTTCTGTCTCTTCCCCACCCTAGCTATTCTCTACCTTGCTCCAATCTCAGAGCATCTTCCCTAAAAATGGTTGATGAGTTAGATCATAAATCGCAGATGAACATCACATACAAGACTACAAAAGATTTCCTAATAATATCAACATCATTGTCTTTACTGAAAACTGAGATAAAATATTCATTCAGTTTGACAGCTACAGCTGGATTATCCCTGATGGCCACCTCACTCTTACAGCACAGAAGATAACTTCTTCTGCTTTTCTTTTTTTTTGGTATTTATACAACCAAAGAAACTTTTGCTATTTGCTTTAACATCCTTTAAAGATCTAACTCAGATTAAATTTTGATAATTATCACTTTAGTCCTGTAGCTTTGATTTCTAATACATAGCTTTCTCTACTGGCTGGTTCCTTCTTCCTCTCCTTTTTTGTCTGACTGCTTATTTTTATTACCTTTCTCAAAAGTATTTTTTCATTCCACAAGGTCTGGTGCCCCTTCTTACATTAAAAATAAATTCTGACTTCTGGGTTAAATAAGGTGCTTGAGCACCACTAAAAGAAGAATATACACAACAACACAATTATATGCACTCAGGTATGTCTGCATATTGTTCTTAAACAGATGATAATTTATTTCCTGAAGTTATCTTTAAGTATCTTAATTCATATTCTCAGAGTACTTATAAAGGCATTACAATGTGACACGCATTATTATGAATGATATGCTAAAATTAAATTAAAACATTAATAAAAGATTTTTCTCTAAATCATGACTTGTTTGTGAAAAAACGGCTGTGTTACAATGCACTGTAAAATATTTTATTTGTTAGAGACAATCATTTTTATGAGTAAAATAAATCTATGAGAGGTTTCCAGTTAAATTACTAAATGAGTCACTAATTGTTAGTCTTGGTCACATCCACCAGCTTGAATTCAAAGGCAGAAAAAAAATAACCAGCTTTAGAAAGACTGCAAACAGATATATTTAGAACATAACACAAACATAATTGCCCAGTCTCCCAGTTTCAATTCCCATTGGATACCTGAAGCAGAGACACTTTCTCAAAATTACCATCAGGGCAGATCACCTCATTCTCCCACTCCACAGGGCCACACAGGCAACAAGAGCAAACCAGAAAAGGTGACTGAGAACTGCAACTCTATTAAAAATAAATAAAGCAGTGCCAGCTTCCCGTTAGTGATGGGAGTTAATGAAAGGAAAAGAGGCTGTCCTTTCTTCACAGGCATCAGTAACGTTTTGAAAAGCATCACATTTTAACATGGTCACACAAAGTGCTGATCAAAACAGAAGTGGGCTTCCCTTGCCTTCCACCAGAAGGGCTGTGACTGAGCACCCTGGGAAATTCCCATTGCATTTGCTTCCCAGCCTGATATAGTTTGAATCCCATGAGGGTAGAATTTTTACCCAAACAGGTGGAAGTGCAGTTGGAAGGGTAAGGTGTACATTCAAAGTGTAATTTCAAGTATGCAGACTTGAAATCAGAACAGAGTATATTTTTATCCCACAAAATCTGTATTTTCCTACTACTTGGACTTCAACAATTTAGAACTGAAAGGAGTCTCGGTTTCCACAGGGGATAAAGCAAAAAATAAGTGCAACATCAGCTTTAATCCTTCGTGGTTTGCTTTCAGATCAAAAGTGTAGTTTTGTATTAACCTACTTGATTTCAGAGGCTAACGTCACCAAACCCTTTCAGCTGAAAGCTGATAACCTGTTCTACCATCCCTGGAAAAATGTGCTCTCCCCCTTATCTTTCTGCACTGGTTTTGAGCTCCAGATACTTAGGAAGCATTCCCAAAGATTGAGCCCCTTAACTTGCTTGGGCACTCACACCCCTCTAGCCACCTACCTATGCCTTCCAAAAAAAGTCACTGGCTCAGAGAGAAAGGGTCTGGTTTGCCCACGGGTAGGAGGTTCCTGCCTTTGGATCTGGTACTTGATGGTATCTCCACACGTTCCTGGGAAGCCCCAGGGTTCTCTCTTGGCTGTGCCAGCTGTGGAGCACAGCACGGCAACTCCAGCCACCTCCTCTGTGCCCGGTGAGCAAAGAGGGGTGTGTAGAGCACGCTGTCCAGAAGGAGATTTAAATACATTAAAATACAAGCTATCTGCTGGGTTTGGTTTTCTTTTGTCTGGATTTCACTGAAAATGACATGAGTCACACCTCGCTTTTGATACCAAACTTTGCAGCAAATAAAAAAAAAAAAAGTTACAGCAAAACACAGGGAAGCACAACTGGGAAAGGGGATTGTTCTACTTTTTAATTAAGATTTTGGATGGCGCAGCACTTCCTAACGGCTTCTTGCAAATGAAAAGGTTTTTTTTTTTCTAATGATACAGCTCATTCCAATTTGCAAATGAGATCTTTTGAATGCTGTAATTTTAGAATGACTTTTTAAGCGCTTTTGTTCTGATGATACTAAAGATTACTATTTTATAAGTGAAAAGTGAAACATCATTTTACTTCACTCAAGCATGTCATTATCACATTAGAGCCAAGCAAGATCCTAAAGGCATCAGAATTTTTGCCATTGGCTTCAATGGGAGTTGAAGCAAGGTAAAAATCCAGGGGACTTGCCACAACAGTGAAAACATTTGCTTACATAGAATTTAAGCCACAGAAAATGAGCCTAAACCTCCATTACAGTACATTAAATGGCCAGACAAACTGTGCTTCCAAGCCTCCTCCTACTCTCTGTGTCTCAGAGAAATATGGGGTTGCTAAAAAGCCATCATGAAACTTCTGTGTTTTGCCTCGGCTGAGTAACAGACAGTAAATACACCCACAACGAGCCCACTACGGGTCTTTGCCCATCCATAAAGGCAAACTTTTAGTCAGTTAACAAATATACAACCAAGATAACACCGCTGAGTCTCAACTTTAGCAGGAGAAGCTTATACCTTGAGCTGTAGAAATTTGAGTTGCCTTTGTCCTGGCATTGATCATCTCAGCTGATCATATCAAAAAACCTACAACAGATATTAGCCAGCTCAAAGATGGAGTATTAAAATATCCATTGTAATGTTTATCCTCTGGGACACAGACCACAACCACCAATGAAATTAGAACATCATCAACTCTAAATTCCAAGAGTCAACTTGTTTTGGTTTCACAAAGTTCCCTTTTTGCATATTCAGGTGTAGAATGACTTGTACTATGTTGTCAGGATACTCAAAACTAAAATTGAGTTTGTGTTCACATTTGAATTTGGTACTTTGAGCCATCATTTATTTTAGTAGGCCTGTTGGTCTACTAAACTATGTCTAAAGCAGACCCGTTACATTTTCTCAGATTCACAAGAAAGCACATCCATATATTTTGACATAATTAACTCAGTTTTGCCTTTAAAAAAGAGACTGTAACTTACAGACTGATGTTCAAAGCGAGGAATATGGTAAATAAGGATTTATTTCCTTTCATGTTCTAAGAAGATAATTGGAGAAAGAAGCAAGAGGAAAACTGGTGCAGAATTTGGAAAATCCGTGTTCAATTCCTGCCTAAAAGATTTGAACCCATGTTCTTATCACTCAGGCAATTTCCATCTTCACTAAAGCAGGAAATAGTTTTCTTTGCTGTCAACCTTTATTTGGGATGTCCTCTTACAGCAACTGAGAAAAGAAAATGACACCACCCAAATGGTTAGGAGACAAACCAGAACCTTCAGTTTCCTTCTTGAAAAGTGCCCGTGACTTAGGTCTCTCCAGTTGATTTGTTATCAAAGGATGCTCATTAAATACTTTCACTTTTCACAAAAAAATATATCTTTAAACCCATTTCTTTCCTGTGGCACTGCAATTTACAGACCAGAGATCTGCTCCAGAAGGTATTGCAAGGAAGTAGCAAGGCTGTCACTGAGATGGACTGAAAGTTATTAGGACTTATGTCTTAGGCTTATTAGGTAATTCATTACAGTTCCTCCTTACATGTTACAAAAACTAAATTACAACTTTACCTTTCACAGTCTGATCTACGTAATACTACTCTAATCAGTGTCTAATGCATTGGTTCAAAATCAGAAACAGGCATGAAATCAACTGGATCATGAAGAAAAATATGGACAGTCTCCACAAAATCCCAGGCTAAAGACCTGAAACCTTTAAACATAACAAGAAAAGAAATAAAAGACTATAAAGGGAACTACAGATTTAAAACAATGATGGACTTTGATTCCATTAAAAATTTTTGTCTAGCACATAAAAGGATGTCACAGGCAGTTAATGAAAACACAAGCATCAAAGACACAGTCCTACTAAGTAAGAACATATTCAAAAAATGGTAGCAGCAAAAGTTGCCAGCAATCATATTACAGAAGCAAACTACAGAAAATAAGGAAGCTTGATGCATGGTAAATGATTAAATGGCCCTTCTTTTTTACCACAAAGAAATATAATCTTGAGTTTCTTTTTAGGCAACAGACTGAAATTTCTCCTTCAAAATAGAAATAAAAAGAACCAATATTGCAGCGCTATTCCATTTATGTATGCTTAGAGAAGTCAGCTGCACATTGGTATTAGTGATAGAAACCAGTCTGGAATTAATAAACAATTATTAAAGCTTACATCTTTTTAAAATGTCCCCTATTCTTATTTAATTAATTGTATTTTCACACTGTATGAATACAATTCAAAAAATCTCCTTTGCACATAGTCAAAGCTATTGTTATGGAAAGCAGAAACAAGTCATTTTAATTTGTGAGAAGTAAGGAGGATTTTTAGACTTTATTAAATTAACTGCTGGAAACTAGATCACTGTAAAAGATGGATAAATTACTGCAAATATTTTCACCTACATTATTTCTTTTTTTTCAATCATTTCAAACAATACATCTCATTGTCTTTCAATTACAGAAGAAAAGCTGAAGAAACAGATTGCAGAATTGCTTAAAAACAGCCATTCCAAACACTTACATTCTACTTTGTCATATTCAAAGAGGTTATTAAAACCATTACAAGCCAGGTAGAGATCACTTTAGAATTTGTTCAAAAGGGACTGGCCTTTCCAAGATGGGAAGACCTGAAGAACTTATCCTTTCTGTACTGCAATCTGAATCCAGAAAACGTTCAAACCTGACTCCCTGCCTGTTAACTCTGGGGATAGGGAGGGCTCGTTTTGTGGAGGTGGAACATGTCTTCCCATCATACTTCACCTTCCCCATGTTCTGCACTCATATGCACACTTCTGCATTCTCTTACATCCCACCATCAGAGCTGTTTCAGAGGGTGCAGACTACCTTCTGAAGCACAGCTCCTGGTTTGTGCTTTGCATTTAAATTGTCCAGTAAACTTCCAAAATCCCATCATATATTTCCAGTTGAAACAGCTGCTAAATTAACAGTTTTTTGAGCTTAAACAATGGCCAGGGGACATTTTTCCTAAAAAATACTGTCGTATTAAGGACAAAACCAGCAGAGATAAAGAGATAATCCAACATTTAAGCCAAGATTCATCTTGTGAATACCTCCATTTGCTCCAGTGAACTTAAACCAGGATACCTAATGTTTTGACTTCAATTCAAGCAAATGCTGATAGGGAGCAAATTCTCTTTTTAAGTGTTATCATGTAGTACTGCCTACTACAGTAGATGGAAGAGGTTCTTAGGTGGACAGTTACATGGACTCTGGTGCATCCACTGTGTCTGTTAATGTGTGTATCTCACACTTTGTCAGTTTGATCTCAATGGTTGCATTAATAACTTCAATATCTTGGCATTTTCCCCATCCCCAAACTGGTGCTTGAGTGAAAAACACCCTAGTGGGTAGCAGCTTTTGAATCACAAGATTGTGGATGTGGTACTTCCTTGTTTATGGATTTGAGTCTTATGTTGGGGGGGTAGTTTCAAAGAAAGTAAAAGATTATTATTCTGTGTATAACTAGGATCAAGAAGAGAAGTTACTAAGGGTAAAATTGTCCCTCCCACTATAAGTCAGAAGTCAAATACCACAGATTTCATTGCACTAGTCAATGACACTTCACTAGAAGACTGGTTTTCCTAAAGTTGATTTTCATCTGTCCCACACCCTGTTTATGGCTTGAATTCAGGAAGGTACCTATGTTTAACCAACTCAGGTTATAACCTATACATGTTTTTTCAGGAAAATTATGAACTCATATCATTTTCATAAAAAAACAAAACCTAGGCTCACTAGAGTGTAAGGCAAAAAGGTGTGCACAACACAACACAATCTTGGATTTCATTAGGATGAGCAGCATTAAATACTGCTATTTGGTTTTTGTTGTATATGATTCCTTAGTTCAGGATTGTGATTATTAATGCTATTTTAACAAGCACATTAAATCCTAAAGGAATATGCAATGCATGCTTTAAAGAGGTGCTTTTATATGATAAATATGCCCTCATGTCTTAAAACAAATAACTGTCAACATTAAATGATTCACTATTCAAATATGCTATGTACCCATAGCTTCTCTCCATGTCACAACAGGAAGTCAGGTGATAAACATTTATGTCAACAGTTTCCTTTCTGAGTTTTATTAGCATTAACACTGTAATCCATCTCTCTTCAGCTGCACACCCTTTCCAGGGCAGAGCAGGAAAACGTGTGGCTGCAACACTTCAGGTTATTCAGAAAATAAAATAGCTTATCACAAATAAAGTACAGATCTGTTACAGCCACAGTTAGGCTTTAGATAATAATATATTGCTACAGTTATATTTTAGAGCAAGATTAAGCTCAAATGTTTGGCTCATAATTTATCTGAAGAAAAGCACTGAGTTCACATACTACTATTCAGCTGCTTTTCAGGATGAAGGCCGAAAGCATCAACATGATTCCTATGCATCATCTTGAGGAGTACAGTAAGAAAAATGTGCTAAATGTAGTAAGGTAAAGCCATAGTATTTTCCAAACATACCTGCTAACTGAATGATGCCATGTCTTGCAACATCATAGTAGGGGTGATTGATATTAAGCTCAGGATCCTCAAGTGGTGGAGGCGTAATTGTTTCTTCCTGTTCTGACTGCATATCTTCTGCTTCATCTTTCTGCAATTCTGAAGGAGCAAGCAAGAATGCTTAAGTGCTAATGAACAGAGAAAAAGTTTTGCATCCAATACGTTATTGAAGGGTTGAATTTTAAGTCAGTTGAACAAACACACAGGCTTTTATTACATTTGTTGCAGTTTCACATCAGTTTCTTCTTCTTCATCATTTCTCACGTGTGGGAAAAGCAACCCCACAATTCCTCAAAGCTTCTTTAAGATGAATATCTACTGTGAAGCTCACAAAAATCTCCACAATGACTGGACATGTGGCATGCTGTGACCTTTCTATTCACAGCTGCTGGTGTTGTCTTATCATTTCCTACACTCTCACAATCTGCTTGTTGCATGCATCCACAGCTTCTTGCTTTTATTTCAAGGTTGCCCAAATGGAGAAATCAAAGTTTCGGTGCCCTGACATGCACATTGACAGCTGCTCCACATTAACACCCCCTGTGAATGCTCTCTGAGAGCAGACTCAACGCTTTGCATAGAAACTTGACTGGAATGGTATCCACAGGTGTCTTGGTGGCTTAAGAGAAGAAAAGGCACACGTAGAGAGAGAAATTAACATTCTGATAAGGTGCACCACCCCCTGTACATGATCCATCTCTTATCATGGAAGTTTTAATAAGGTAGAATTTACAGTTTTATTTATAACATTATTAGTGCCACTTTAAAAAGTACTTCAAGATTATTTTGCCTTCTGATCATCTGCATTTTTCATATGCCTTGACCATCACGCAAAACACACAAGATCAGAGAGAATATATTAAGTATTGATTTCAGCCAGATTTAGGTGCCAGTAGCTAATAAGTGCTAGAGAACAACTCTTACTAAATATTTCTCAGTGCTTTCTACTCACAGTTACTCAGTATCTTTCTATCAATAAACAACCACATGAAAGCTTTATCGTCTCATTTTTACTTTTAACATGATTTGTACCAAAAGTACATTTCATGAGGATGAAAAATGCCACTACTGGCTGGGCTTCTCAAAGACAAAGAGGAGTCAGGAACACATGTACCACTTTTACATTTCTTTATGACTGGATTCATACTAAAGCCTCCTCAGAAAATAAATGAGCAGTCCTACAGGAAAAATAAGAGTAATATATCTGCTTTTAGACATACACCATTAGAGTACTGCTCATACAAAAGTTTAAAAAAGTTGAAATTCTTATTATCATCACCAAATACGTATTTTTCTACTCCTTAAAAGAGTAACATAGATAAAAAGCACACAAACCTTATCTGGCAAAGTATTCTTTCACTTTAAAGAATGTTTTTATTCAAAGAGCCAGGAAGAATAAAGCAAACATAATGCAGAATATAAATTTCACAAATTTTTCCTTTTTTATATATTTAAGTCATATTAAAACTCAGAACAAGAAAAACTGTATTTTGTGTAGCAGGCTTGTTTTGGGTTTTTTTTTTTCCAGATCTGAGCATTGTAACCACCTAAAGTAACAAAAAGTTGCAAAGGCAAGAGAGAAAAAGAAATAGAAAATCCAAGTCTGTGGGGACACAAAGCAAGAGCTGTGAACCATTTACCAGAATCCACTGAAACTTAACAGGCTTTATTAAAGTTAAATGTATGTTGAAGTTAGACACAATAGAAACAACAAATATCTTAACCACAGGCTCTAGTACAGAGAGGCAGAGACCAACTTCTTCTGTAAGAAAATGATTTTGTACTATGCATAAAAAGACACATTTTCAAAAAGCAAGGGTAAGGATTTGTAAACCAAGCATAGATACCAACCTATCTTGTTTTGAAAGAAGCAAAATAAGCACACACAGATGTCCCAACATCTACTGAAAAGCTAGTTAACCCTAATCCAATAAAATAATCCTTTGTATTTTCTTTTCTTTTTTTCTTTTTTTTTTTTTTTTTTTTAAACTCTGAGGCCTAGAGCTCAGGAGATGTTTCATAATAAACACCAAGAGAAAAGAAGACTCATTGTTCCAAATGGAGGGAGGCCTCAGCTCCATTTTTCTCCTGCAAATGATAGAGGACTTTATTGCCCTGCTCCATGAGCCACAGCAGAGGATCCCCTGTTGCTATTCACAGAATTACTACTGTTCAGCCCATGAGGGGCCTGATCCAGAGCTTGACAAGGCTATGGGGAAAACTGCTTTCAGTGGATTTTGAAAGAGGCCCTGATTCAAAAAATAAAATAATAATTAAAAAAAAAGGAGATGCAGCCTGCTGCTGCCAGAAGTCCCGATATGGAGAAATCAAAGCTCAAGGTGAGGGTCAGGGAAAGGGAGGCTGAGGCAGGAGGGAGGCACAGGGGGAAAGATCTGGAAAACTCTTGCTCTGGCGTTCAGCCTGGCATCCTCAAAATGGCAAGGAAAAAAATACAACACTGATCTTCCAAAACGATGAGTCCCCTAATGCCATAGTCATATTGCTCAGTGCAACTAACATCTTTGGAGATAACATTCAATACAGCAATCTCTATGCTCATTCAATACTTGTCTCTTTGGAGTAATGACTCCCATTTGTGCCACAATATGTGATGATGGTGATATTCCAATAGCCTAGAATTGCACAAGGAACATCTACCAATAATTCATAAAAGCTGCATGTATTAAACTAACCTTCAACCCTAATGGCTTTAATAGGGTACACATCAGTACAGTGGCTGTAACTCATATTGGATTGCTCCAAAAAGGATTACAAGATGTTGGCGAAGCCTCTCACTTACTGAGGATGCTCTATTAAATCACTGCTAACTCTACACGGATGCCATTTGAAGTATAATAAAAAGTATTTACCTATTTCAGCTAACTTCTCATAGTCAATCTCAGACATGTTTCCCCTTAAGAACAAGACTATGCAGATCTTGATAACTGATTCTTGCAGGATGAAATGGTCCTTGGGTCAACCCTACAAAAATAAACCATAGTAGTTGTCATCACAATGTGGCATCTTTTACATACTATACAGATATAAAAAGGAAAGAACCATCACCATCAGCCTCTAAACTCTACTGCCCAATTGTTGTTGAGGAACAGCTCATCTGCATTTGTGCACTATATTCTTACAACATAAGAGTACCATAAAAGTATTTTAAAGCAGCAGTGCAAAAAAGAAAAGCTACATGTAATAATAACAAACTGATGTAATTTAAGAGGGGATTGGGGGGGGAGAAATAGCTATTCTTTTTAAAAATACTTACACGTTACACATTTTAATTTATAAACATCAGAATTGCAGATTAATTCCCTTCCAGAAATAACCTATACCTTCTTATTTTTTCCTTAATTTTATTTCTTTGATGAAGAGCATATACACTCTATATCATCCCAATAAAATCACTTATTCTATATCAGTTTTAAGTTTTATTACAGGAAACATTTTATACTCCGCATTTCACATGAAAGAGCTTCATGAAAATTTCAAGTGAACATTAAAATATAAAAAATGGAAAAAACAGCATTTCCTGTGCGTAATCACTGCTTTTTGTCACTCTGCAGAGTGCTTTGTAAACAGAATACTAACACACCCAAAGCAAGCATCAGGAGTGAAGAATATGATTTAGAAGATGTTTCCCCAAGCAGCTGCTCCAAGCAGAAACAGGTGAGAAAGAAACTGAGCTTTTCATACTCACCTTTTAATTTAATTTAAACCCCCTGCTTCATACCAGTTTGGTTTCATTGAAGTATGCTAAATAAAATAATAAAAAAACCACCCCCACAAAACAAAACAGGGACATTTTTTCATGGTTCTGGAGAAAAGGCATATACAAGCATATTCTCTGCCAAAAGGTTAGATATGGTATTGCTACTTCAAAGTACAGAAACTGGGAAATTATTTTGGACCAAACCCAAACAAGACCAGACAGTGTTCCAAAGCTTAAGTAAGATAAATAGGTTTATTCCAGATCTACAAGTATGAAAGACAGATACCATCCATTTACTAATTTTGCTGAGGAGAGATTAGTCGTTAGAAGGACCACACTATTTGTTTACTATTTTCTGAGTGCTATTCAACATTTCTAAAATGAACTATAATCAACTAGTGTGATAATGCGTATTTTTTAAGCAACTAATTTGTTGCAGGTATTGTAGGTGATTTAGTAATTGACATAGTTTATTTGTAAGTACGTGCTATATTATCTATCATGTGTCCCTGTGATGGTCAGGAGTAAAGGGTATATAAGTATCTACTTTGAATAAACAAAATTTTAAAATGTTTTGAAGCAAAGTGTAGTTACAGAAAAAAAAAAAAAAAAAAGGAAGCTGACTTTTTCTATCTTATCTGAACAATTTTTCCCCCAATTTTTTTTCTAAAAAAACCCATTTACATCTTGTACAAATGTAATGTAAATGTAGTGATACGGAGAGGTCTGCAAGGGGTTCCGAATTCAACCTACAGCTCAGTTTTGTCTTCCTACCTTTTAACCTTCAACTCAATTATTTCAGCCTGGCCTTTCTTGCTGAAGCTGGAACTTGAACACAGTACGTTCTTTGTGACTTACTTTTCTGTTATGTCTTCCAATTTTTTTTTTCATAGACTACCACCTGCGTCCAGCCAAGCTTTAAGAACAAAGAAAGCCAACGCTTAGTAATTCTGATCTTCATAGACTTCATCCCAGCCAAATATTTCCCAAAGCTGTTACAAGGAACTAGGGCTCTACCTTTCTTCTAAAATACCTATTTACACCAGGCCTTTCCATCCTATTGAATTTTAACCGTAAATCATAAATAAAATCATAAGTCATAAAAACTAGGCTATATCTTTGACAGTAGAGTGCTTTTCAGATGATGTGAGTAATGAAAGTCTCAATGAATTGATGGAACAGGGAGAAAAGCCAACTCCTTGAGCCCTTGCTTTAAAGAAAAAAAAAAAGAAGATAAAAAAAAAGATAGAATCTTCATGCTGCACAGCATGGAATTAAAAAAAGCTTCGTCCTCATACTAATTGCCTACTCTACAGTTAGCAGTAGTGGCTCAATCTGAAGATGACAGATTTAAATCTCCCCCAAAACATGCTGAAAAACATCTGGCTTTTGAACAGCAAAGTTACTGTACAAGCGAGAGCAACTATCACAGCGTTAAAACATTTGCAGGCGTTTAAAACACAAAGTTATTCAGAAGCTAGAAATAATTTAGATGGAATCAAAGAATAAGGGAAATGGGGAAGAAACCATCTGCCTGGTTTTCAGCTTACTGTCCCCTTGGGGCAGCAATTAGAAAGTTTCCAGTTACAAGACAAATTTACTGTAGCACCCTCGGAAATTGATTTCCCGTTGACCACAGCATTCTCTGTTCCTCAGAGATAACATAATCTCTTTAATAGCGTTCCAGACCACGTATCATCATTTCTAGTAAACTGTCAGATTTAGTGCCTTCCCCCCACCTCACCCCACCAAAAAAAAAAAACCAGTTTAAAAAGCCCTCAAAAGAGCCAGACTACAAGCTTTTTATTAATAAAAGAAATTTGGAAGTATTTTACAAAAATACCACATCCTATATCCCTCCAGAGGCAAGGTTATTACTTACTGACAGCCCTAAAAGAGCGTTATTTTATTGAAAATAAAGGCAGTCACGCACACAGAACTGCTTGATAATGAACTCGCATCTACAGATAGACCCAAACAAAGGCGAGGGATTCCTCCCAACATTTGTCAGGGCTCAGACGTCTTTGATGCCTCTTCTTTTTGTTCACTCAGCTGTCAGATATGTTCTTCCTCAAATTTAAATAGCGTGGTTTCTCAGGTTTTTTTTTGTGGGGTTGGGTTTTTTTTATTTTTTGGTCCCTGATGCTGTTGCCTTCCACTGGTATTCTTTGTTACATTTAAAAGGGGTGACATAGCTCCCTGTGTCACATCACTCTGCAATTTACATTTTGATAGGATGAGAATTCTACGTACAGCCAGTATTTGCTAAGCAGTATTGTCTACAAAACTAGATAAAGTGGTTTCAGAAGATTATTTTATTACTTACAATACTGCAGGAACTTTGCTATGGAATTTATAAACACAGCAAGACATGAGCTGAGTATATATGTGTGAAAAGTGTATTCAAAGCATCCTGCTTTTCTTCCCATAGGTCATCTATATTAAATAATATTTTTGCACGGTGTATTTCCCACACTGCCAAAAGCAAAGCTCATGTTCTTCACTAGCAGCTTGTTTCAGGTATCTGACATAATTTATTTACAGATTATTTATCTACCTACCATTGTTTGCTGTCAATTTATTGGTGAAAATCAGCGAGACCATGCATGGGATGTAGCCACCTGCAGGACCAGCTGCCAGGGAGAGCACACAGGCCTGTGGTTCTTTTAGCCTGGTAATGATAGGGGGTTGGGTTGGTTTTTTTTAATTTTTTTAATTTTTAAATTATTTTTAAAATATATGGCTGCCATACTAACACTTCCCAGCTACCCTCTTTCCTCTCTCTCCTCTACCTGCTACAAGAACAAAACCACAGCCATCAAATAAAAACGAGGAGCTGGATGGAGGAAACTATGCTTCCAATAAAAGGGTTCTCCTGATGGCTGCAAGGACTTCTCCTTAGAGGCAGCACAGATTCACCCCACAGGCTGCTCTCCCCTGCTGTGCAAGGGTGTCAGCTGCTCAGTGAGGCTTTGCAGGCAGCAAGAAAAGCTGCACCTCTGCTCTTGCACGAACCAAAATACCCTTTTCAAAACAAAAATACTGGGAAAGTAAATATTCTCATGTTACTTCCACACGTTGATGACAAGCGGTCCTGAACCCTAGAATTCATGACAATTTAAACAGATTTAATTTTACTAAATTTTCCATTTGGGCTCTAATCCCAAATTAAATTTACTGCTATAATAAATTCCATTGATTTTGGTGCAGTAAAGATAAATACACACAAATTCCTAGAACTGGCCACATTTATCTGCAGTGTCAAAACATTTTCAACCAAATTTTCCAGGATAAATTCATTTTCAAAGGAAAAAAGCCACAATAAATTTAAAAAACAATACTAAAGAATTTGAAGGATGGTGATATGCAGGTTGGTAAATTAATATTTACAATTAGAAAATTATTCTTTTGGGAAGTTCAATGCAAATTTAGAAAAGGCTATTTCAATCAACTTTAAAAGCATAATTGCTATTCCTAATTGCATCTATATCAATTGATTTCCATATCGCTTAACACATAAAAATATCATGCTAAGATTTAAAGCACAATATTAGACATATTCCTGCAACTGTTCAGCATTTACCTTGTGCATAAATTTTAACATGGTTTCTGTTCTTACATCTCTGTTATGTTGACATCTCTGCTCTTTCAGAATAAACAAAAACAATAAAGAATTTATAATGGTTAAAACTACCCATCTCTATCTGAAGTAACTCTGTGGTGTAGCATCACAACTCTGTCCCAGAAATAATATAAGAACTTAGCTGGTTTTAAGGCTAAGATGAAAAATATGTTAAAATGAAAGAGTACAAATAAAAATTAAGTGCATGTGACCTTAAAAACAATCCAAAGACTTAATCCTTTCTATATCACAATTGTTTGGGAGATTTTGAGCTTCTTTTAATACAATGATTAGAAGAAGAGCACACACAAAGGTTAATTCCTGTGATGGATTGAGACACAGCCTTGAAAATCAGAAAGAAAGGAAGACAGTCTCCCTGTCATGAGTCTCCGTGCTCTATCACACCAGGTTATACACTGATCAAACAGGACTGATTTCTCAGAAAGCAATTTTCTACTAGGCTCATCCATTCAGTGCTTGGAAAACAGGAGAACAGCATTTACTTGGTGATTGCATATATTGTCCTAAACTTGGGAAGAAGCCCAAGTTCATGCAGCTGGTTTTTTGTTGTTGTTATTTTTTTTTTTTACCCTCCCAGTATTTACTCCTGGATAAATACTAAAGCATTATTCCTTAACTACCCAATCCTGAATTGCTTTGTTTCTTTGGAGTTTTGAAGCCACATGGAACTGTGGCTTTACTCTTCCAACACCTGGGTCACTCGGAGCATCTGCATCGTAAGCCTGGGCCGTGAAAAACAATAACTCTCCACGGGAGAACCACCTGGCAGAGCCCAGCACCAAGCCGAAATGCTGGCTGGTGTCTCAACGTGGCAGAGCAGTTACTGTGGACACCATCCTATGGGTAGTTGGCACTTCTATGATCCTCATCCCCACAGTGCAGAACATCTGTACAGAGCCTGCACCCAAACCCTACTTCCATACTCCCAGGAACTACTTGCTCTTAGGTCTAGGGACTCTGGTTGTGATGCCAGTTTTTGCTGGCAACTCACTCCTGCTTTTTTGTGCTCACACTCTTTCAACACTCCCACTTCGAGGTGGGATGGGATAATCCTGTCTTCTGTAGAGTCAAATGCCAACTCTGGTGGACCTGGCGCTGGCTGGGAATGTGAGGAAGGGAACAGGAATGTCAGTGACCTGATACTTGCTGGTTCCCCCATGACTGTGTTTTCAGCCACACTTGCTCTGTGCCCATTTAAGTGGTTCTTCACTCCTCCCTTGATTTACCTACCCTCACTCTGTTTTCCTGTCTTCCCATCCACCAAGTTCCTCCTTTCTCCTTCTTTCTGTCTAGCCTTCCCCTTTGTTCATCTGCTTTCCCTTCCACCACAACTCTTTTTTTTCACCAACTTCTCCCTAGTTCCTTCATCTTGACTTAGTCTCTGTGCCTAATTTTTCACCTGCAACCACAACCAAATCTGGTTAACACAACCCTCTACTTTGCTGATGTCCAATTCTCCTGCCTGAAGTTCTTTCTCTTCTCACCTCTCCCACTCCTGGCACAATCACATTTCGAGCTCTCAGGCTGTGGAATGTGTTCCAGGTTCATGAATAAATGAGCCTCCAAGGCTGCAGACCCCCCAGAAACAAAGGGGATAAAAAGTCCTTAACAGCAGAAAAGGTGTTTTTTTTTAGTCCACTACGTTTCTTACTACTAGTCTGGTATTTGTTAAAACAGAATTCTGGCTGAAATCTGCAGCCAGTTCCTCTCCTCTTGGTAAAACTTCCTAAATGATTAAGGCTTAAGAATTCATTTCACAATACTTTTTCTTCTTCAACTGTTAATGATGAAACCTGACTGAATGAGTAAATGTGTTTGTTTGTATTCCCTTAGTACCTACAATTATAGTGGCAACCAGACTGTAATTTTCTAAGCAATGGTTTTCATTTGTGATGCAGAGTTTGGTGGAGCTCAATAACCTGGTACGGCTACAATCTTCACCACTGAGTTACCAGCATGAATTCAGTGTGAATACAAAGCAAACCCTATGATCACCACATGGATGTACAGCAGGAAAGACAGAGAGATCAGTAACATAAGAGAAAGAGTAGGCATTTTTAATCAAAAATTATACAGGTAATTTTGAAGCATCCTCTTAACCCCCATTGGTTCAAACCTTGCTCAGAACAAAAATTTATTAACGACGAAGGGAGGGGAGGAGGTGCCTACGTGCTACTTGTTCTGATGACAAATCAGACTTCAGTTTCTGATGCCATCAACTGGGTAATTTTTAACCAGCACTGCACTCATTTAAAGCAAACATCTAATGTATATAAAATAGATTGAGCAACATTTGCTACGCTGTGCAAGGAAGTGAATTCTTATCAGGGAGGGCAGTAAACATCATGTAGTACACTCCTGAAATGAGAACTTTAGTTTCTAGAATTATTTTTCCTCTCAGAGAGAGCCCTGGGAGAAAACAGTGTATTATTAGCTTTTTTACATGTACGCACATTTGTGTAGAAGAAAATTTAGAACACGATTACCTCAAATAGTAAGGATGCTGGAGTGGGGAAGAGATATGGAAGTACAGGGTTACTGCCTAGGGCAGCACAAGCACACCCTTCCTGCACCTGGGGCTGCATTGCAATTTGGGACATCCTTTACAGGCTCTCCTGGACCACGAGCAAGCCCTGTGGAATATATAAATCCAACTCTGTCCCCTACTGTCTGTCCTCTGAGAGCTGACTCTGGAGGGCAAGCTGCCATGCAGACCTCACTCAGGTAATAAAACATTTTCCCACAGTTACATACTATGTCCAATCTCAAAGTACATTGCAACTTGCCTGCCTTGGTAATGCTTGTGATCACCTCTGTTGCAGGACTGGAGTGGGTAGGTAAACAAAGCAGGTTATATTTTGAACCTACAGACTGCCCATCACTAGTTTTCCTCCTCTGCTGGGAAACCAGTGACATATTGTCATTTCAATGACCATGAAATATGTACACATAGTTTCTTTTCCCCCCAGCCCTACCATACCTTCTCTGCTGGAAGGAGTCAAAAATCTATTTATTGGGGAACTAAGCATGTCAGATTAAAATAAACATTTTTTTTTCCATACTACATATAAATGTATCATATGCATATGTATTCCATACTATACATGCATGTATCAGCCATTCCCAATTTTGAAAGCACTAAAGTAAAGGGATTATTTCTACCCATTACTAGCAAAGAGGTTTTAGAAATACTCTTTTGTTGTCTGAAACAGTGCAGCTATTTTCTTATCACATCCACTCGTTCATCTGGCAGAGTGCAAGCACATGGGAAAAAAAAGAGTGCCTAATGTATAACCAATGAACAGAAAGCCATGTATGCTTGCTGTATCATTAGGGCAAAATTATCTGAACATGGATAAGTGGCTGCAATATGACACACTACACCACCATTTTTTGATTCAGTGTAAATGTTTATTGACTAAACAAAGATTACTATAATGTAATCATAATAAACATTAATGATCAGTCATCTATGGAACTTGTTCTCTAAATTAATATACTGTAATACACACTAATGTGGCACAATTACATTTGGCTGAAGTCATGTTTAACTAGCGCTTCCATCTCAAGGGATTACACACTTTCAATTGCAGACAAGTATATTTTTAAGACTGCATTTTTTAATTAAATTAATCTGACAAGTTACTGGACAAAGGGTTGGTGTATTATGATAAAAAGGGGTTTTTTTAATTGCATAATTACTCGCTGGGGATTCCCTTGGCTGGAATAAATTAGGGCTTTTTAAATAAATTAATTTCTTCTTATATTTATGCAACACAGAACAATGTTTCTAGTTCTTGTGATGATGCAGCAATACCCATGCTTGCCATCACCCCTCCCACCTCCAAGCTGCACCAAAATGAAATACTACTGTGAAGCATAGGAGGTGAGTTCCAAAGGCCATTTTATATGGTGAGCATGCAGCTCATGTTTAGTTATTAATCTCAATTCAAAATCAAGTAAAATGATGATAACAGCATCTATCATTCCACTCTTTTTTTCATTTGCACTGGCTTGTTTCCTAATCAGTGCACTTAAGGCCCTCCCTAGTTGTTAGGTTTGCCTGAAACAATTATTTCCCCATTAATTCACAAGTATTAAGATTAAATGTTTTCCACCCATCCAATTCCCCATAACGTAATGCACAAGGCAGGAAATTTAGTATTGTGAAGCCCAGTCGTATTTTTCCACAGGAGTTCAATGCACGATGTCCATGAAGCTGCTAAAGCAGCCTGGTAAGTGTTTCAGATGAGAATTCAAGTCATCGATCTGCTTGTACCAAAAGGCTTAGGAGGGCCCAAAAGAGTTCACATGTTCGATGCTATCAATATTATCGAGCAGCAACAACAGCCAATTCAAATCTAACCTCGAGCTCAACTTCTTTCCATATTCAGTACACCTCAAATTTCCCTTCACATCAGCACATCCTATCCTCAGAATCCTAATTTTTGAAATCTCTTCTCATGCTAGATTTCTATAGATGCTTTGGAGTTACAACTGAACAAAAACAAAATCAATTTTACATTTCAAGAGCTTCAACTATTTTCTTGATGTTAGAATTGTAAAGACAACGCTAAAATGTTTCTTACTCATCTTGGCACCAGAACTAAAACTCACCAGCAATTCACACACACTTTATTTTGCTGGCTTTTGTGAGCAAAACTTTGTGATAGGCAATGTTTGTGGAAGACCCTCCCTAGTTTGTATGTATAGAATAAAATAGTAATATGCAGAATAAAATAGTAAATTTGTCAGCCAAGACTATGGAATAATGGGAACTAGAGGAAGGGAGGAAAAGGCAGATCTTTCCACACTAAACAGCGAAGTGTTGGGGAAAAAACCAAACCAAACCAAAACACCCAACCTTAAATTTAGACTTAAAATTTGAAATATGGCTAAAAGGCTTCCCATTTATTTTCCTTTGTCTTTGCTATGCCTGTATCTTTTAGAGGTCTAAGTCTCTTCCCTGGTATGGCATGCAGAAGACTAGCTGAAGTGTCCTGCCATGGTTCAGTGATACGTTAAGTGTGACTTTCAAGTTCCCTGTATCGGATCAGAAAAACTGAGGTCACATGAAAAAAAGAAATGACACAGCATAAACAAACTATATGAATTCAAATTTGTTCAAGTTAATGAATTCAAATGTTGGCAGCTTAACTTTTTTATCAGAAAGATTTATATGGCATCAAGTATCTCCTGCTCTCCTGAAGCTGACAGAAACAAGGATTTATGTTTTATGCTGCCTCCATGTACTTTCACTAAATTGACAGAAATGGCACTGTGCATCACTGCATGGTGATTATGATCCATTGATCTGGATCAATTTTTTATTGCTGGCTGATCTGTTTGCATGTATATGTGGTAATAATAGTTGTGGAACCATTGTCCCATTATTAAGGCTTTGACCCTGAAGATATATCATCAGCTTATCCAAAGGTATCTGTCTATATTCACACACGTTACAGAGCAGTTCTTGGGTAAGAGTCTGTAGAAGAAGAAATGAAGTGGTAGCAGTAGCATGGTGGCTGAAATGATGACTTACCATTATTAACTGGATTCTGCTACCACACCTTTTCCATACTTCAAAAAAAAGTCAACTTCAAAAGAAATCTTGCCAATTCCCTACTGTCATGTAAAACTACGTACTGTCATTGCACCTGGTTTATTACTTTTGATTCTTTAACTGCACCCCCAAACAGGGACAAATTATCATCCTAGGAAGGAATCAAAATTTCTAACATCTGGAAAATAATAAACCCTATTTCCCACATAAGAAATCTAACACTGGTAACATATTGCAGGAATGACACATATTAGCCCATTAATCTCCATGAAACACACCAGAAGGCTCTTCAGAGGTACTTAGCAACACCGCTATTCAGATCTTTTTGAACTTTCAGAAACATACATAGTGCTAATCACTACACAAATCTAAAGAGTGCATCAGTTATATACACACTTACTTAAACCTATACTAACATCTAACAAGACCATATTGTTTATTCATGATTCTTCTCTGTCAGCACATCACAAAAACTGAAAATATACAGAAATTTTATATTAGGTAGGTTTTTGTGTTGCTACAGTCTATACTGTTGTTACAGGCTAAAATACTACTACAACAACAGAAGCAAAATGAAGGTTTGAATTTAGCAAGGCACAGAGGGAAATATAATGTTTTTTAATAAATCAAAAAATGCAGTAGGGTTAAAAACAGCTGGTAAATTTTCAGGCACTCAAGCCCTTCAGGTGACCTGAAAGAGAAGCTTGTGCACCCAGCAACTTATCATATTATGCACCTTACATCAATATTCCCTTTGATATGTTTAATAAATATTTAATAAGCACTATATAAACATAAGAGCATAGAGTTTGAGAAAAACAAAGAGCAAGGGGACAAGGACACCATAAGTCACCTGTGGAAGACAGCAAGGCTGATAAATGCAGTGATCAGAAGTAAGGTTGTCAGGTGAGGCTCTTCTCCTCTTAAATGTCATAATTCGCAATTTAACCTTTTAAATAAATCCATAGTTTTTCTTGAACAACATTCATACCCTTTCCTAGAATGTGGACATGCAGCTTCCCTCAAAGAAATGCTACGCAACACACTTGCTTTACCAACTTGGTTGTCAAGAAAAACACTATTTCTTTAGACTGATTAATATACGTGCTGCCTTTGTCTTAGTTGTTGGCCATAATCAATTAATGTCATTATGAAACACCTAGAATGAGTATTAGTAAGCTAGCTTTTTTTTTTGATTTTTTGTTTGTTTTGGGTTTTTTTTTTTGAGAAGCATCTTAGATGTCACACCCTGGGAAGAATTCAGGGCTAGGATGAAGAAGTCTTGCATTGTCTCAGAGGGTCAATTAAAATTATACAGCACCCACATAAAAACAAACAATAAAAACCAAACCAAATCAAAAAAACAACTTTGCACACTGCTTACCAGATCACTTTTCAGGAACAGTGACACACTTGAGCATAAACTTTGAGAAGCCCAGCAATGCAGCAAAGCACTTGGCAGCATATTGTACCTCCTTCCCAACATGGATTTTTACTCTTTTCTTCACTTCTATTTTGTATTAAAAACGCACACCTGTAAGACACTTGCCATGCCTCGGTGTAAAATAAATATACAGCCCAGGTTGAGGAAAGCATTTGGGACAGCCATAGAGGACTAGCTCACATGTATGTTCAACAGAAGTCCAGCTAAAATGAGTTATGTGTTCAAAGTTTTAATGAATCCATGTCTCCAAGTGTTAGCTGCTTGATTAATCAGGAAGCAGTTCTGCTGCTCTTCATCTAATCAGATCTTGCCACTCTTGGCCCACATTGAGATATATTTGCCTTCAAAGTACTTTCATAGGTACCAGGATTACAAAATTTGGTTCCATTTCCCCCAACTACAGCTGCTAAAACCAAAAGCACCTACTTGCACCCCATCCTGCACCCACCTGGTAGGTACTCCATGAAAATAAATGGGCCTCCCCAAGGGGACACATCCCACTCAGTGTCAGCAATGGTATCGCAGCAGAGCTCTTTATGAACTTCTGTTGAAAAATGTCATTCTAGAGTGAAGTATTTGTTCTTTTCCGCCTACTTTTTGGTACAGGACTTTTACCAATTTCTCTCTTTTTTCATTGATTCAGTCAGGCTTCTGTAGGCTTTCAGGAGGCTTCTTAAACTTTAGTGCAAATTTTTCTCACCATCTGACTTTAAGATCCTTAGAAGAAAATGGTTTAAGTAAGTTATCCCAAGGGCAGAAAAGGATTATTTGGCTCTAAAGCCAAGTCACATTCACACTTCCTGTCTGCTGGGAAAGAAAGAGAGAAGAAACGAAAAAGAAACTGAAAGGTGAATTTACAGTAATCCTATTTATAAAAATTGGACACTGCTAGGTTTATGGCTGGAACAAAAAGCTATTTTAACCTTTCAAGTGCATCTTATAATTAAAATGACATTTCTATCCAAAAACTTTTACTTACTGATGGTACAAAAAGATAACTACAAAAAATTAAGGATAAGATTTTTCTTATCCTTTTTACAATTCCTTTCTCTTAGTTGGCACTTTTAATAGTTCCTAGTTGGAACTATTCTATACTTGGATACACTCACAGATTTTTCAATAAACAACCAGTTTCTTTGCATAGATCATTTGCAAAAAGGGAAGAGAAGCCTTTTTTAAGTGATAAA
This sequence comes from Scolopax mira, assembly GCA_004320125.1. Lineage (NCBI taxonomy): Eukaryota > Metazoa > Chordata > Aves > Charadriiformes > Scolopacidae > Scolopax > Scolopax mira. The sequence continues at coordinate 46,134 of BJBW01004345.1, forward strand.
AAAAATAAGAGATGAGAAAAGTTAACAGGTTGTCAGAGGAAATAAGAAACGCAATACGTGACACTAATCACAATTGATTACTTAAAAATTACTAGCTTTCGGGTTCATATCACTGTCTTCCTTCTATTTTAAATACAGAAAAACATCAGATATTTATATGTGAGATGTCATCAGGTTACAGTAAACAAACAATGAGGCAAGCACACCCAGAAAAAAACTTAAGACTCATAAAAAGGCCTGTAATATCACCTGTGTTTTTATAACACAAATATGCAGTACTACAAGCTCTGCTTGCAAAAACAGCTGTTGAATCAAGAACAAGTTTTTATTTTTTTTTCCCTTTTTGTTTTTCCTGCAGTATTTTCCTTCGCATGTCCGAGTAACATCTCTTTTATCCTGACTTTGCAGGCTTCTGACTGCAAAGATAAGGTTACAACTGGGAGTTTGTCAAGTCTGCTTAATCATTCTGTCAAGTAAAACAGTCTGTCTAGTAAGTCCAGATGCAAACGTAACCACAAATTACTCTGTTACCTGAATGCTGTTGCAAAAGCATTCAGGTAAAGATGATACTAAGCTTTGAAACGCTGGTTATTTCTGGCTTGAATATGCAAAGAGGTTAAGTGTCATTCTTGCCTACACAGAGGGATATTCTCTGCCCAAGGAAATCCCCACCATAACTCACACTGACCTCGACTGACTTGGGATAGGATCTCATTCCTATGTTTTCAGGTATTTTCCTCCCAAGCATATGATCACTGTTTATCCTAAAAACTCTCTCCTGAGGAATTCAAGAATTATCCACTTCTGGGGCAGAGTCACCCACACAGCACCTTCAGCATGGGACTCCCTAGCATCCCAACGTGAACACCATCTTAGCTAACATTCAACAGCTAGGTTGAAGCTGCCAGGTCTCAACTTCTAAAACACAGGGTGCAAACCCTGTAACCCTAAACCAATAGAATATTTTTCAGAAAAGTGACCTTTTCATTCCTATGTCATCCAATAGGTGATCAATGGAGTGTTTACTTTCTATCTATGCAAAAGAGCTCAGTTCTATCAAACTAAGATTTAAAGCTAAAGCTACCATGGTTTCCATGCTATCACTTCTTGAAGCTAAATATACATGAGCCGCTGGGAACACCAGTTATTCTCTGAAGCTACAGAGATCAGCCCTTAGTGCATAAGTTTTTTTCAATGCCAGATTTGTAGGGAAAATGCCAAACTTTTTAATCTCAGCCTCAAACTCAAGCTTCAAGCAAGCAGCTTCCCAGGTTGGAACAGCTTCCAAAAGCAGAAGCTCCCATGACACTGCAAGCTTTCGTTAGTAACATCTGCCAGAAGAAAAGGAAGAGTGCGATTTAGAGAAAAAAATCCCATAAAACTGCTGACTTTAAAATTGTTTCAGTTTATTTAAGTATTTCATATGTGTAAACACTCGGAAGATTATGTATATTCTGCCTCACATTAAAATACTGAAAGATAATAGTAAAGAAGGATGTGGAAGGTCTGAGAACAGAAACACCTTAGTCTTTCCAATTTTTTGTACAGCAGGTTATGCATTCTTCCCTAATGATTCAATGCCATCTTAAAAATAAAAATGGACTCACTAGCTTTATGATCTGAATCTTCTCTCGTTCTTCTCAGGTATGTGACAAAAGATACCACGAAGCATTTCAGGATGTAGCATCCAATGCACTGGCCTCTCAGTGTGCATGTTACCATGCATTTATAGCTCCTGTGTTCAGTGATCTGACAAATGACACGGAAAAGGTTTTCTTTAATGTTCATTCAGTAGTGGCTCTCCAGTTTTTTAGCTGATAGGCATCTCAGTGGAAAAAATTTAGTAGATATGGCTCCGTGTGTGCAAAAAGCAACAGGGGTTTGGATGAGCAACATCAGGCATCAAGATATGTGCAGGTTATGTGATATCAGGAGAATACTCAGATATTCTGTAACTGTAAAAACAGTTATTTACAGAGACCCTTCATCGGAAACTAGGGGAAAAAAAGGTCTATTTCCTTATAAACAACCACGTAACTTTCTCCCATACATCCCTTTTTGCACCTAGCCGAAGTTTCCACACTCATCAGTATGAGCCTGCAATGACCAGCAAACCCTGACTGAGATGCTACCATGTGGGCACACAAATGCCCAAGAATTCTGTAAGAAGTTTAAGGTTTAGTTTAATTTTTTGTTTGTTTTGAAGTGTCTGTCTGCAGAAACTTGGCATATGCACTATGCTAACGCCACGTTCCCCTATATCAGAGACCATCACTGTACGTCACAGAACAACTAATTCCTAGTCGGTGTTCTTCTTGAAGCTCTGACATTCAGCTTTATCACCACAACCCTGCAGCATCTTGCCAAGGACAGTGTGTTCCTTGGTGGAAGCCATACAGAAGAGGAAGCTCAAAGTTTTCAGCAGGCTTAATTTCAAAGTTAGAAAAACCGAGTGAAATACAAGCACTGCGCAGCACACGATGTCAGCTACAGTCTTCTCTAAGAATTTTCAGCAGAAAGAAATAATGCCAGAATATATTAATGTAAAAAAAGTATAAAAGGTATCCTCAGAATGAGCAAATCAAAGAAAAAGCCCTTGAGGCAGACATCGCTGAAAGGCAATGAAGTTCCATTGATGGGGACTTTCTTTACTACGGGCAGAAGTGGTATCACAGCCTAGTTGGTATCACCTGAAACTTCAAGTCTGAGACCCCATTTTTAGTTCTGCACAACTTTATTTGTGTGTTGCAATTTTACAACCTCAAAAGAAGCATGTGAGTAAGATAGGAATTCAGGAAGGGTTACTGAGAAGGTTAAGTGAAAGAAATGGGATTTGAACAAGATAAGAGAGAAGAGATAAGAAAGAAGTTGAACGAGTCCTGACTGGGGATAATAAGCAGAAAATATATGCCCACTAATGTAGCTTGAAATGAAACCCGAGACTGTTGTGTCTCACCATTTTTTTCCCCTATCAGCACGTCAGCTATTACATCCTCTTACATTGCTTGGCCTGAAAGCAACTTACAATTTCTATCACTTAATCCATCGCATTGAAATGCGGAAATCTGTATAGCTAATCTTGAGATTCAGCCTTGGCAATGACCTACACTGGTGACATGATATCCTACAATAGAATTATTATGGTTCTTAAAATTAAAAGATTCTATAGAAAGTCACAAAATTTGTTACAAGAATATCAATGTGCTTCCTAAGGCTAACACCCAGACCTTCAGGAAAGCCAGGCATGAGTTTGCCTCAATGATGTGATTTTCAGTCCCTACACGTGTAGACAAAGACATATTTTTAATGACAGGCTCAGAATGGTATTTTTCCTTTCCACATAATTCCTTCTTCAGCTTCTGCACAGGAAAACGTGACTTGAAGAAGAACCATTCCTTTCTATTGAGAAGATGACTGTCTTTCCCTCTTGTTAAGTAAGATAGCAGATGCAGTCATAGAGGCAAGGCTTGCACCCAGAGACAAGGAGAAGGGATGGTCTCCAAAACTGGAATCCATTTTTGCTTCTGCCATTAATTTCCAATGAGATCCTTTTGGAAGTCATTAAACAAAAACCTTCTCTTACATGATTTGAAGACTAGCTTTGAGCCTGCCAAGAGACAACGTGTAAGTGATATGAACAGAGTAGCTCCCTCAGGAGAGCTTGTTCCCCTTGACTGACAAATCTGCTATGGTCCCTGAACAGTGAAAACAGAAATATAATCCTTACTTGGTAATAGTTTGAAAGCATGAAAAAATAGCTTAGAGGAATAACTATACGTATTTGGTTGTCCCCAAAACCAGAGAGAGAGAGATGCTTTGCTCTTCAAAAAGCTAAGAATATGGAGACTAGCCTGACTAAAGAATTGGCTTGAGAATAAAAGAAAACTGAGTATAGCCACCAGTCTGTAGAAAAACCCAAATAACAGCTGGAATTCAGTGCCAACAGCCTGGCATTGGACACACAATCCTTGATTATCAGGGGCACCTGCAGTCCCAGGTGTAGTAAATGGCAGCACTTGCAGGATACAAAATTTCTTACAAATGCATGGTTTAAGCCATCACCTCCCGTATTTGCATGATTAGCAGATTGTTATTTCTTGTATTGAATGTTCGTCAGTTCATGCTATTTAGTCCTCATCTGCAGTCACCATCTGCACGTACCATGAAAATTATTGTCATCATAGATCAAAGATTACGCCTCCAAAGGACACAGTGAGCAGGAGAAAAACTCTCTAAAAATATGAATCGCATCAATACCATACAAAGTGAATTCAGCAATAAAGAATGAAAGATTCAGTAAGTATGAACAAAGTAAGACCTCCATTAGAAAAAGAGAAGAAATAATCATTTATTCTTTATTTTTCCTTCCCTCAAATATTCTCATTTCTGAAACCAGATATTATAACTCAATTATTATATTTAGTTCTCTTTTTAAAATGCCTTATATTTTCTAACAGGAGAGCTTATTTTAGTTAGGGTCAGGGAAAATTTGATGGTTCAACTTCAGTATACTGGTAATGCTAAGTGCCAGTCTCTCATTTGATGCAAAGAAGGCTTTTTGGATAATTGTCTCCATAAAAAGGCACCGACTTGTCATTTTTAAGCTGTCAGGTTTGAACAGTGTGTAAGTACAACAGAATCTGTGCCTTATTATAGTAATATATTACAGTGTTGCTAAAATATGGTCTTTTGGCAATATTTTTACAATTACTCTGCACTTTCATTGCTTTGCAGGCTTGGGCGTTGTTGATTCAAACTTTCCTGTCATCAGGACACACATTTTGACCCACATATTCTAAAGGTTTGGTCTGTTGTTTGGAGGTGTTTTTTTTTCATGGGAGGGTGCAGGAGGGGCATCAATTAAAACCAGTAAGATTTTATATTTTCCAAATTACTTTTTTTCTGTATTTATTTTGACACTGAAATATTGATACTGTTCCTATAGCCCATCTTTTGAAGAAAAAAATTACGTGTCTGGGTTTTGAGTTTTGTTTGGTTTGGTTTTTACATAAACAATATAAATCCTAAGATTTATATAAATCCTCTTCGTTTGTGGATATGAAATAGTTTCTTCTTTCTGCAGCACACCTGGGCCAATGAAGTTGAAGGGGGTGTGTGTGCAAGAAAGCTGCCAGGTACAAATGTCATGTCTTTTTTCTTCAAGAGGAAAAGGGGTCAACCTGTGGTGACTCCAGCCTCACGTAGCTCAAAAGCAGATTATACGTGGTTCCCCCAGTCAGTCTGTATCATTTGCCTGGCAACTGGTTATGATGGTGTAGAGGCTGGCAAGAAATCTGAAATCCCAGCTGTAGACACGGTGAGCAGCAAGAGCTGCTCACACTAATGCTGGGTGGGAAGTCACTCCCAGGTGGCCTTGGCTGAGCAACCCATTCCTGAGCAGCAGCTTGCCTACATCCCCTAATTTCCACCTCTCAGAGCTGCATCCTACATCTCTAACCACAGCAACATCTCGGACTGAGTGTTTGGTTTGGTGGAGTGAATCCTTATCCTAGATTCATAATGTTAAGTCTCATATAAAAAAAAAAAATCGAAAGATTTATAATTTTAAAAATAGGATTATAGTTTCAGTAACACAATGCCTATTAAACAATGACTGTTCTGTTGTAGTTGAATTTCAAAATTAAACTAATCCATTCAGCATAGCATAAACACTTACTGCTGTATTATGTACAAACCCTTTACACCAAGGACTGTTTTGTCTCCGAACGTTTTATCTGAAAACAACAGTTAAATTCAAAACAAATAAAAAACAATACTCACATAAGCCTGTAAAAAGCCACTCAGCTCAGTCACACTGACTTTATGGTTCTATCCATATTCTAAAAAAAAAAAAAAAAAGCTTAAGAGTTCATGAGTTCATAGGGGAGTACAAAAAATACTGCTAACACATTTGCCCAGTGGTATTGTTATTAAACATTTATTCAGTCCAGAAGAACTTTAAAAATACAGTTTACAACTCCCCAAGTTTATTTACTTTTTGAATTCCTGCTCTAACAATGAAGAAAACCACACAGGAAACTCAGTTTCATTTTACTTAAAGTTAGTTCAACTTAGCATTACTGCATATTTTTATCTGAAGAAACTGGAATAACCAACTTGTGTAAAAGCAAACTTAAAAAAAGTATTTCTTTGGTTACAGAAACATCACAACCTGACACCTCTCAGGAAACTGCTAGATTTTAGGCTAAAATGGCATGCTTTTTTAGACAGCACATGGAAGGTCTGTGGCAAAAATCACACTTAGATGCCAAAACGGCCTCCCAAAAGCAGGGATGGCTCCTCCTTGGAGGAGGCTTTGGTGTCAGAAGCAAGGCTCCTACCTTCTGTGGCCCTGACGACTGCTCCTGCTCCATGAGATTTTACTCCTGCATCCAGCCCCTTAGCTTGGACTTGCAGAAGTAAAAGACCAGATGAAAAGAAGTTCAGCAATCACTCAGCTCAGAGACCAAGTAATTGGTCTGTTACCAATATCTCATGTTTAAAAGCACAAGAACACAAAAAAAAAAAAAAAAAAGCAAAACTGCCAGCAAGGTCATTAATACCACAGACAGAGTCAAGGACAGGAAACTCAGTCACCCTTGTGGGTAAGAGGAAAGGCATCTAACTGGGAATGGGGCTTTCCCTCAGATTTCAGGCTTGCTACTTACCTGCCACAGAAGCACAGGATGAGAGGCTTAGCCTTTTTTTGTCTGCCCTAAAGGGTTTCAGCCTTTTGGTAGACAAATTCTACCAGGGTAGGTTACAGAAGGAATTGCAAGAATGCTAATAGCAGCCAACAAGAGGAACCGGTTCCAGTCTCTTCTCCCAGCCTATCCCCCCCCCACGGACCCCCCCTTCCCCACCCCCGGAGTTAAATCAGCCTGAACTAAACCCCGTGTCACCTTCTGCCTGGAAAATTTACTACAAAAGAGCACGGTCATCGCTCTGGTATCTGGAAAGGTTGGGAGGAATGTTTCATGCACAACATGCAGTCAGCCCCTTGCACACCTGCTCACCAATACCAATGACATCCCCGTGCCAAACAGGAGACGCAACACGTATAGAAAGCACGCTGAAAAGTGAACTAGTTCTATGTATCTCTTAGAACAAGAGGCAAAGAGGAATTCATTTTCAAAGGGCTGGTAACACAGAGGAGTAAAGAAAACTCTAAAATACAATGCACCACCCTATAGCTAGCGATACTATTCAAGAGATATTTTATGGCTTATAGTGTTGAATCTCAGTCACATGAGGTTTGCTGTTATCTTTATCCCATTTTCTGTGTTTACTGTGAGGTTTCGTACCGATGCCAGCTCCAATTCCACAATTGGACTTGCACGTGGCAACTTTTCACCCCATGCAGTCGGCGGAGACGGGCAAGAAGGGTGCAAATTCACCTCCCTACTATCAAACCACGCAACTATTTCACCCAATCTTTTAAAACTACAGAGTCCTACCCAGTCGGGTCGTACCCTTGTGCAGATAACGACCCGACTCCCTTTCCCAGACTTTACCGGGGTAAAGTGACAGCAGAAACCTGACCTTGGAATCGTATTATTGTGGGAACGGGTAAAAATGAAAGCATTCAAGGAGCGCTTGGCTCGACGTACACCTCTGTACCTATAGACATCTCTGGTACAGCCCCCGGGGGTCCCGCCACGAAACGCCTCCCGACAGCCCGTTTCTCCCCCCGGGGGAGCCCCCGCTGCTTTTCCCTTCCCTAACCGGGAGGAAACACCGCCGCGGGCCCCGGGAATAAGGAGCCGGGACGGAGCGAGCCTCCGGAGACAGACAGAGCCGGGGGCCCTGAGCACTCCCCGAGGGAAGCGGGCCGGGTCTCACATACCTGGCGGCGGCGGCGGTGACACTCACAGACACCACAGGTGCTTCTTCCCGGCCGAGACGAGGCGGGCGGCCCGAGGCAGCGCCGCCCCGGGGCCGGCCTCACCTGCGGGCGGGCGGAGGAGGAGCGAGGCCGCGGGCCGGGGCAGGGCGGGCGGCTCCGGCCGCTGGGAGGCACCGAGCCGCACTGTGGGCCCCCCCCCCCCGCCTCAGACCCGGGCCGGGCCGGTACCGGACCCCGCTGGCCGAAATAGAAGGAAGGGGCTCCGCGGCCGGGGGGGACGAAGCGGGGCTCTCGCCCTTGGCCCCCGGGCTGGCGGTGGGAGAAGGAGGGAGACGGGAGCGGGATGCGGGGCAGGGGCGGTGCGGCCCGGAGCCCACCCCGCCGGCCCTGCTGGGTGGTCGCAGCGGGGAAACTAAACCTGAGGCGAGAGCAAGATGGGGAAATAAATGTCTTTTTAATGCCTTCTTATTGCTTGGTGGGATGAATTAGCATCAAGCTTTCAAGCATCGCCACCTGACTGCAAGTGCGGGACATCACTAGCTCCTCCAGGTCTACCCAGGTAACCCCGCAGAGTTTGGAGGGGTCCAGAGTGCCATCAGCATCCTGACAAAAGGCTGCAGGTTGACCTTTTATCCCACAGTTTCCCCAGGATCATGCCGTTTTTCTTTAGGTGTCCTCAAACTCGCGCTAGGAAACTGTCGTTGCCAGGAAAAAAGCGGGAAGAAGGTTGTGAGATAAACACAAAAACACAATTGGAGGCACAAGGACACCACCTCGCTGAGTCACAAGCTGCCGGATGCTTCTGCTGTTCTGGGAAAATCCTGCTGGACTTGCCTTCCCCAGCTTCTGCTGGGGGCTGCTGTCAGACAGGAGGGCTACGGGACGTGGGGTCTGGGCTGGGGGGGCTGCCCTGGCTGCTCGGGATACCCCTCTCGCTGCCTCTTCCAAGCAGAAAGCAGCAGTGATCAATTCGGGCAATATCTTTTCTTTCTTCTATCCATCTGGAGAAGCCGCCTCTTCCCCCCCACTTTACTGGAATTAGTAGGAATTTCTGCTAAGTGCACAACTTTGTATTCTTACCGTTAAATTGCATGTCATTTCTCTTTCTCCTGTACGCAGACTCATCCAATTCTTTCCATAGAGTATTCTAGTCCTTTTCTGTTGTAACAGCAAGTCTTGGGTTTGTGTCATCAGCAAATTTCATTAGCACACTCATTTTTTTTGTGCCAAGGTCACTAATAAAATTTTAACTAAGATTAATTCTGAGATCGTTCCCTATGGAACTGCATTAGCAACCTCCTTCCATATAGAGTTTCCCTTTTCAGCACACACGATTGTCCTTCCTTTTCATTTCTTGCATTCATTCGAATCTCTCCATCTTAATTAATATTTTCTCACATGGCATCCTCTCAAATGTTTTATTGAAGTCCGAATAGATTTGATCTACTGTATTTGCATTATTTGAGAAAATGATTTATCAGACAAAGATACTGGCTTAGTCTGGTACGTTCTGTCTTTGGTGAAGTCCTGCTGCATTTTAACTAGTTTTTCATATACCTCCACATCTTTAATTAGTTTTTCCTTCAACATTTTTCTAAAGCTTTGTGTACTAATGAGGTTAGATAAAAGAGACTGTAGTTACTTGGATCTGTCCATTTTCTCACCAAGTCCTACACAGAAGTCTCTAGACTTTTCAAATGTCTTTTCTACGATGCTGTGGCCATAGGTTTGACCTGAAATTAAGGTACAGCATGCCTGTGAATGATTTTAGACTAACCCCTCAGACTGAAAAAGCCAAATGTTATATTTTTTTACTTTGAAGGCTGCCTCACAGGTTTCTTCCACAAAACCACGTGTTCAGATTGCCTAGTTCCCAGATTTCCTTGCAGTCATGCCTTTGAGATTTTATGTACATTCCCTGAATGCTCTGGCATTGTTTTGTATATGCTATACCTCCTTTCCATTTCAAATACATTTCTTTATGCTTGTATTTTTATTGTATTAACACTTTGTCTGCAACCCAAAAAAGAATACCTCTCCTGCTCTTTATGAATGTGTCCAGTCAATGGATTTAGAAGAAAAAACAAAATCAATTTTCTCATCTCCAGTTGCAGCCAATGGCCACCTCAAAATGACATGAAAAAGCGAAGCACATGGGTAAATAAAGTATTGAGTTTGTTCTACAGAACCCAGAGAGAGCTTTTTCTCTATTTTACCTTGGTCTTAAAAGACATTGCATTCCAAGGACTTTGCCACTATTTTATTTGATACAAGACTCCAGGTCACTTTCTTCCAGATGGTGAAGAGCATGATGAGGTCCTTGCTGAGAGTGACATAATTCCTCAGAGCAGCAGCACAAATGGGAGGGGGGCAGGCAAGTCCAGATTTTTGGCTGGACTTCCATATTTCCATATCCTTCAACTGACATGAAACTCTCCCCTGTTGTACTCTCCATGTCTTTTTGGATGTCTGAATAAACAGGTTGGTTAGAGAACAGCTTTACACGGACCCCAGACTACAGCACTGAGCTCAGTTTATAGAAGGAGGCTGTCTAGGAATTTTGAAGAGAAGAGCTTCCAGTCACAGAGATCTGAGCAGCAAAATATGAATCAGAGCAGTGGTGACTGTAAGGATTGTAGGATAGTCGCTGGAAGACTTCAGTGCTAACTCAGCTGTTCATCACCTCCAGTTGCAGAGCACCTGTGCAAGGTGTATATGACTTGTGTTGCTTTAACCATGGTCGTAGATGATCAATATTCTGTAGGTAGGATCAAAAGCTAAGCCTGGACTAGACTTTGGTCACAGAAAGCAAGTTTCACTGATGAAGTAGTGGAGTAAAATTAGGTGGCAGATTTTCACTTGTTAAAAGTTCACCTCTCCTTTCCCTCAAGGTGGCTCTCCAAGAGAAGACCCAGCTCCAAGGCCAGCACTGAGGCCGACCTTATGCAAACTGGAAGAAAAAAAGCAGAAACAGCAAGGTTATGTTTTCGAGTAAAGCTGTGACATCTCACCGGTTTAAGCTTATTAAGTCATGCAATTTTTTTTTCCTTTTCAAAGTAAGACGGTACCACATAGGAGAGTGGACTAAATTTGACTCTAGCATGTATATATATTCTAGCCTTTCGTATGAACAAGACCCAAATATATGCTATTTGTCATCTCTAAATCTGAATTATGTTCACTTAAGGAACATAATTCACTGTTGTTAAAATTTCCTTTAGAGAAAGTTGCCCTCTGATGCAAAATGAGAATATGGGTCATCATCTCCTGTAATATTAGTTATTTATGGTGGATAAAGTATCAGTTACCACAAGGAATGCAACATAAATACATAGATTTAGTAGAACCTCCAGTATTCTTTCAATGCGTCTGTAATTTGTAAAATGGTAGTGCAGTACTACTGTATGGATAATAAAGCAAAAACATAATTTAAAAGGCAAGAAGAAATTCCTGTTAAATCACCTAAGAGCATGAAAATACTTTATGTCAGTAAAAAAGAATTGCTTGTTTTCTGGTTTTGTTTCTTTAATACTTCCCCCATTCATGCAACTTGTCAGAGCCTTTCACTGCCACAAAATAGAATTGGACGCCGAAGGAAAGCTGTGAAGTGAAAGCAAGATTTAAGGGACTGAAGAGTTGTTTGAATTTTGTTTTTTCTCTCCGTTTGCTTTCACACATGTTTATGAACTCACAGTTGGATTTCCTCAAACAGGAAATTCCACAGTAATTATCATTAGTGAGCTATGGTAATAGCAGCCCCGTGAATCCACAGGCTCTTTTCAAAGTCATTCCCTTTTAAAGGAAATAAATGCTAATACGGGCCAACTCCTCATTTACTGGGTTAGTGTCACTGAATTTAGCGACAAAACAATTTACTTTGGCAAATCATCCATACACTCATTTCAAACAAGCTTATTATGAGGCACAGAGTAACTGCAAGAGGACGTTGTATGACCCAGAAGTACTACTGAAGCACTGCTCTACAAATACATTTGTTGCTTTTGTAGATAATGTAAACAAAAAGCAAAGTGAAACTGGCTGGGAATTCCTGGAGGGTAGAGATAAGTAAGGATCAATGGAGAGAGATTACAGATATGGATTTTTCTGTACAAACCACAGACTTCAGAAAGAAGCACACTTGCCTCAAGCAGTGGTCCACCCAGCCCAGCCCCTACCTCTCAATGTATACCAGATGCTCAAAAAAGTCATATACTTTCTAGCAGGAAGACAGGACAAAATTTGTCCCTCTTGGAGCAAATGGTTGTCCCCAGCACATTGTTACAAATCAGACAGGAATGAGGGAGCAAGAAGGGTCTTCTCTAACAGGGATCCCAGTGCTGAGGGAGAGGAAGACTCTAAGGAGGAGATGGCCATGTGGTGAGATCATGTCCCCCACCACTTTCTCCATTCAGCTGGAAAGCCAATGCCCATTATTGAAGAGGTCCAGAACAACTGTGTCCTCCAGAGGGTCACTGGGACCATGGACATGCCCAGCAATGTCTCAACTGACTCAACCTGATGATTGGGGTGGAATTGGTTCACCTGGCAGCATTTCTAAGCAGTTTCTATGTATCTTGTTCAGCAAGGAAGGAATACAATAGGGTATGTTTAAACTGAACGTTAGGAAAGAGTTTTTTTCAGAAAGAGTGGTCAGGCATTAGAATAGGCTGTCCAGGGAGGTGGTTGAGTCACCATCCTTGGATGTGTTTAAGATTTGTTTAGCTGTGGTGTTGGGGGATATGGGGTAGGGGAGAACTTTGTAGAGTAGGGAAGATAATTGGACTCGATGATCCCAAGGGTCTTTTCCAACCTAAATGATTCTATGATTCTATGACTTCTAGGTGTTTATTCCTAATTCTGACTCCCCCTTTACACACTGACTCAGGATCTGACTGAGGTGCAAAGAACAGAGTTCTTCCCAAATCAGTTTCTGATGCAAAAAAACCAGCAAACTGTAGAATGAGCACATATGGCAGTACATTTTTATTAACGGGTTAACAACTCAACTACATAGATGCCTACGCATCAAAGTCATGTAAACAGAGCTCAATCACCATATGGAACTAGACCAAGACGATAATGGGCACCAAAGCACAACAATCCTATTCATGTTCCATATGGTTTCTGTTGACTTCTATCCATTATGCTGAAACTTGTCTGAACGACATTATGGAGTATCACATACTGCTTTCCAAAATGGGTGTCTGAGGTAAGGAATCTGAGTGTACTATCAATGGCCCAAAAACACAGAAAGTATGTAAAGAGAAAAACTGGATTTTTTTAAATAATTATTTTTTCTATATCAGCTTGATATATCAGCAAGCAAGTCATGCTTGCTTGAACCCTACTTAATTTTTTTTTTCTGTTTGATGAAGACGGTTAAGCTAAATCTTACTCTGCTACCAGGAAAGCCCTTTCTACACTAATGAAACAGGTCCTTTTGTTATAGCACAACTATTGAGATATTGAACCTTAGGAGAGAAACACAAAAGCTGCTGGCAGAAAGTACAAGCAAAGGTATCTATTTACACATTCCTTTATCTGCACCATTCCAAGTGTATAGATGAATGTAGATTATTTTACTCTCTAGCAAGACAAATGGACATAGAGTTCTTATTTCACATTGGAAGGGATAGAAAGACATAGATACTTTGAGGAATTCCCTTGTGAGAAACAAATCACTATTGTGAAAAGCCTGATTTGTTTCCTGTTTTCAGCCTGAACATAATATCATTTGGATCTAATAATTAACAGTTTGGATTTTTCAGACAGATGTGCTAAGCACGCCTTTTAAAAATCAGATATAGAATATGGCCCTTGCAGAATCAATTGCCACTTTTCCAAGTGACATGGGAGTACAATCAAAGCCAGTGGATTTCAGGTCTGGTCTGAGCCTCAGTGAGTAAGGGGAAGAAGACATGAGGAAAAAGCAGAAATAAGAGCTTTTTTCGTTTGTTTTTTAACAGCTGATTCAGAACTGTTCTGCAATTCTAACAGTGAGTTCAGCCTAGTGACCCCCACTTGCAGAGGCCTGTTCTTCTGTATATCACAGCAGATCACTAGAGGTTGGGGTGCTCTACTGACACATGGTCTAGCTGCAAACCACTTTCTCACCTTCCCTCGTGTGCTCAACGCTCCTGTTAAGCAGTCAGTGTTCAAGTCTAAATTATTTCAGAAATGAGGTGTGGGGAGCATGATATTAACTTTGTTTTTCTTCCTAAAACAGGAAAGCTATTCAAACTGTAATACCTGCTTGAACTTGGAGCTTTCCTTCAGAAATTCAGAAGGGCTTAGAGGCTGGCTGTTGAGACACATCTTTATACACTACTGGACACGTCTCATGCTTGGTTTAAGTGCTATTGCCTACAGGTTCTGTCATTTCTGCTGGAGTGCTACTGATTTTTTTTAGTTGAGTCAAAGCAAATTTGATGCCTGGGGTTCAAAGTATGGGAAAGTGTAAATGAACACAGGACAGCTGCTGTTTGGGATGCACTATCAGGCAAATGGGTTTTCCATCCTCCTACTGCTGGAAAAAGAAGTGAGGCAACAAAACTTCTGGCAGTGGGAATGGAATGGCCTGCAGTGCAGAATGAAGGAGGCATCACACACAACTACCACAGCTAATACTATTTCCCCATAAATAATTACCTTCCTGAACAATTAACATTAATGCCCTGCCTGTCATTAATTTTAACTCAGATCTGGTGCCTCTTCTATGGTCAAGTCAAAAGATGGTAGTGCTGCTTCTTTCCTCGGTTACAAACCTGAAGTGTTTATCTGCAGAGGATCAGCTCCACCTGGTGAGGCACGAAAAAGAAAAAAAGAAAGCTGGTCTGCATGATCAACCACCCACCAGTGGGCTTTTTCCTCACCCATCAATGGTAGCCTCCAGAACAAAAGGCAGCAGAGGACCAGCATGCTTCATTTCCCTAAACAGATTTATAAACCTAGCAGGTGCTGAGGTTTGAAGTTCCCATTTCCCCCCCCCCTTTTTTTTTTCTTAAGCAAAGGCAGCTGGTGAACTATAGGGAAATTGCAAACTTTTAAAGAAAGGGCTTAATCCACCATCTGAAATTCACAGAAGCATTAAGTCATTATTCAAATGAAAAGCTGCTTTTAGCCATTAACATATTTTCGTCAACAACAAAAAAAGCAAGATGCTGATATGAGGGGAGATATGTGCGTTCTTATTTATATGGTAATTGAATGGTCAGGGAATTTGTTATTTTCCTAAGACATAGTACATGTCAATTAAAACTATGTTACGCTACTCTTCTAGTGGAACCTGGCACCATTAAGAAATCTTTTCTTCTTCCTAAGATGTGATGCATTGAAAGTCAACCAATTTATGCAACCTACTTTGTAACATGATTGCTGGCTTTTGCCTTTCTATAGACAAAGCAGAATTAATAATTCTTCTCTATAGCAAGTGACAAGAGAATTATTTCTGTCTATCAAACCCATCCTAAATAAGAGTAAGAATATTGCTTCCCCTCCCATAAATTTGCATATTCAGAGTGTTCCTAGTAAAATCTGGTGTGTTATAATTCAATAGCTCATATTCTTTGTCAATCAGGCTTCTTTCAACAGTGAAAATATTTTTAAAAGCTAGTGTACAACTGCAGTTTTCTTTTATCCAAGCAACACATGCTGTAAATCATGGTGCAAAAAAACTCCTGCTTCATTTAGATGGGCAGAGTTCCAGAGATGCTGGTGGTGCTGTGGTTGGGCTGAGCTGGATCCAAGAAGTCCAGCAAGCTCCTCTGCAAACGCATCATTACGAGAGATAATTAGCAGTGCTGAAGAGGCACCCTGAGAAGACATATCTTACTGTTGTGTAAGGATCCTTTTAATACCCTGGGTTCATCACTCAAGCTGGAGCTGCTGTTTCATGTTCAAGCCAAGGGACCCATTTGTCACGTTTTATGCCTACCTGTCTCTCAATTTATGCAAATTCCCCAGGGTCTCACCAAAAAGAAACCAAAAAGACAAATCACTATCTAGTGGTGTGAGATTATTAGCATTTTTTGCTGAACGTGCTTACACATATGGCACTAGTTTTCCCACCTATGCGGTCTCAGCCTGAAAAGGGACAAGTTAAGGCATGGAAAGGTAAATATCTAAGTGCTTTCAGGAGTTACAGACATCAAAAGTGTAATTTAGGAATGGGTTTGAGAGGTGGTTGTCAAGAAAATGCGGACCACTCATCAGAAATTTCTGAAAGGTGAACTGCCTAAATCTCAAAGTAGCATGTTTAGGTAACAAAGATAATACAAAAGGACAAAGCTCAGACTCACAGGCTGTCCAACACCCCTCTGGCTCTGGATGAGTTTCCAGCATCCCATGAGGAGGATACATCAGAGCATGAGCGTGGAAGACAAATTGCATAAACCCTTGGCATGCTAAACACAAGACCCGTCCATAAACACAGACTGGGTAATCCTGAAGGGGAGAATAAAATACCTTCCCAAATAAACGTGTGCTAAATCTATATCCTGCCTTTATCCTATCACATGTTTTGGCCATGGAACATCTTTCTGCAAATGTAATTTGCAGAAATGTTTTAGATTTGGAAATAATTGGGGTAGAGTGGCGGTTCTGTTTTTCTGGTATGCACAAAAGATAATGCAGTATTTACAAAGCTCAGAGATGCTGTCATATAAATTCTCAAATTGTCACTCCCAGCAGTGCCCTAAAACAACAACAACAAAAAAGCAGGGGATTCAGAAGAAGCATTAATAAACCAATGGAATATATGTACTTAAAGCTAAATAAGCTGAGTTGGCTAAAGCAATGCTACACAGTCTAACAATCATGTACTTGGGATAAGGGGGAACTTGAGAATGTGACTGATAAGCAGCTAGACTAAAGTGGACAATATCTATAATCAATCCAGTGAAGAAAAAAAGGACCAAGAAAAAGCTACGCTGTGGTTTTGTAGGCTGAGGAGGTGCAGCAGATGAAGTCGAGATAGTTAAAGAATTCTGGTCTTAGCTAAACACCTGATGAAAGGAATTAGGACTTCCCATATGGGTGAGGTAAGCAGCCAATTAATAAGTGGATACAGAAGATAGTGGTCCTGTAACTGCTCTTTGTATTAACAACAGCAAGTACATAGTACATACCCCAGCTTCAAAGGCTTATGGTGTTTCACGCTTCTTATACACATAATTGGCAAAAATGCAGCCCAGGAAAACCACACGTTACATCTTACTAATAGTAGAAAATTCTACTGGTTTAGCTGTATTGATATACTTATTGCAGGACAACCACCTATAGAAATGGATGCTGATACAAACAGGAATAAGGTGTTCTTCTCACGAATTGCCATTTTCATCAACGACCAGGTTTTCAACAAAAGTATTTAGGGTTATCAAAAAAAAAAAAAAAGAAAAAAGAAAAGTGAAACAAGACCAGATTCATGTATTGTCCCTATACGTATTCAAGAACCGTACTGGTAGTCACATGTACCAAAATGACAAAGTGTAGATTTAAGTTAGCCAAGTTAAAACAAAACAAAAAAACCCAAACATTGCACATATTTGCACCGGGACTGCATTTCTCCCAAGTTATAGGACTGTAAAAGTCTATAGCATTTACATTTAAAAATCATAATTCATTAAAAAGCAAATGAGCATTGTGCATAATTCTTGAAAACATTAATTCTGAGTTGTACACTATTACAGAAACACCCCGCTTTCCAATATGAGAATTTTTAATGAAAGATTAATTTGACGAGCATTTCTTTTTTGATCAGGAAAACCAGGAAATGGTAGCTGAGGAGATACAAATCTAACCCCCTTCAGTGGCCGAGGAAAATATGTTTGTTATATACCCCCCCCAAACAGGTAGAGGCCGTAGCCAAAGACAACGATGGGTATTAGAGCTGCTGTCCTGAAAGAAGGCTGCTGATGGCTGATGCAGGTGGGGTGAGGAGGCAGCAGGAATATAGTGACAGAGATTATGGGCACCTGCTGAAGTTTTCTATGGCTGAAAATCATTTTTTATAACCAAAGAGCTCATGGGGAGGAAGGAGCTTCTGGACCAGAAAAAATGATTGCAGCTACCAAGCCTGGCAGAGCCGGGGGCGGGTTATACTTTATTCATAGGAAGGTTTGAGAAATCGGTGGAAAATGACAGGGACTCAGAGAAGACAAAAGAATGCCATAAAAGAACTGCATGTTGGAAACAAGGAGTTTATGTTTTCTCATGGAATTTTGCATTTTTCATGCATATTTTCACTCTAAGCCCTTGCATGCACTCCCAGAAATAAGCCAAGACAGAAGAAAATAAAACCAACCGCATTTTCACACCTCAACCCCGTGCAAGAGGGGTTGGTTTGGGGGTTTTTTTGTCCCTTCTGTTTTTATCCCAGGCGTTCCTAATGACTTATTTTTCTCATTCATCATGTATGCTGTTCTGCCTGCCTCTTGTTCATTTACACGTCTCATTGCGCTGCGCACCTTCCAGGATACAGAGGTTGCCAGAGTGACGATGCATATTTCAAGGGTGACAAAGGAAGACATTCATTTAAATAACACACCAAAAACTTGTGCTGAATATTCCCAGACACATCAGGACCTGGCAGATAATCATTCTCTTTGACAGGCTCTGAGTAAGGCGGTACCAAGTGAAGATTATTCAGAATAGGCTGTAAATGCAAACTGAGCTGTGCTTGAAAACCAGCAAAGTCGAGGCAGCTTGAAAACGTATAGTTTGGAGCTTCTGTAGTTATAAGGCCCCGTGGATCAATTTTTGGAATCCCTGGTCCCATTATAGATTCCACAAACAATATTCTGCTCCTGGATGTTAACATGCTGAGTGTAGCAAGGAATCAGTTTACAGAAGTCCCTGTAGAGACAGGAATGATATTACAAGCATCTGTTGTATTTCCAGAAGCATTACGCTGCCTTTTCTCTTAGGGGTTATCACTATAAACAATCACTGCACATGAAAAAGCCAAAAGCCATTGGAAATAAAAGCAGAAAAAATAAAAGGAAGGTGTATAGCGCTTAGAAATTCTTTGAAAATCAATGTATTTATGCAGAAACTTTCTTCAGAAATTCCCAAAAGTACAAGAGAAATTCTAGATATTCTATAGATTGTATTATTCAACCTCTGGGCTATAGCTTTTTACTTCTTTATATGCATTGGAGGAACTCGAGCCTCAGGCTTCATCGCACTTGGATCTTCACAAATGTAGAAGAGAAGGGAACCAGGCCCACAAGAACTTACAATCTAAGAAACATGCAAAAATCAAGCAGCAAACCAGAGGCAGCAATGAATTAAGCTATCTTACTAGAAGGTCTTCCAAACCGTGCAGGCTAAATACTATCTTCTAGCTCATCCTACTAAAAATCTCCAAACCAGTACAGTTATGATCAAGTAACTTAAAAATACCTTCTGGCCTAAAGGAAGTCTCATCTGTGTGTCTTACTAATATTCCTTATCCTATATGTGTGCCTGCATTTTAGTATATGATAACAGTTTATTATATTTTTGTAAGGTTGATTCTAGCAATAAAGATAGCTGGAGTTTCCAGTGATAGCAGATAATAACAAATAGCCTTTCCAGTAGTTGAATAGTATGCCTGATGAAAATCTTTGCACAAAAGAGAAAGGATTTTCCAAATCTGCTTACTGTGATTAGTGATAGTTTTAGCCCCTCTTATATAGGGTGTTTAGAAGCTGAAGCCAGATAAATTCCTCGGTACCCAAGAAAAAAGTCCAAAACAAAAACAAGACTCCAAATTTGTGCAAGTAAGCCTTTCACTTTGCACTAAAATCTCTAAGCCTATATAGATAATCAAGCATTGTATCATGAATTTCAATTAGATTTTCATTCAAGATTTGCCGAGTATGCTTTGATAAATTTTCCTTCTGATACTTTACATTTGATCCATCTTTGTCACAAAAAGAGGGGAATTTTTGGGTGCAGCGTACGCTTAGCACGTTTCTCTGTAAGCCCATCAATCAGCATCTATTGTGTCCGTTGCCAACTGGGTATTACTGCTAAATAATATATGCACGTTAAGTCCTCTGCTTGGGCAAGTCATTCAATCTGAGATGATCCAAAATCTCCAGACCTATAAGTAGCGCTACAGCAGCTTCAGTTATCACTTGGTTTCTCATTAATGCTTTAAAAAGACAAAACTCCATGTCTCTGAATCTCTTTTTCCATGTTTAAGATGAAATGTGATTTGCTGAGGACTCTGTGGCTTGTAGGAGAGGGCACATAGGGCTAGAAATGAGCATCTGGCAAGAGAAGAGGAGTGCTATCATTTTCAGACAATTTTGTTTAACTTTGTTGTTTTTTGGCAAGATGCAGGCATAACTGAAATAACTTGTCCCAGGATGTAAAACATTAATCTCTGTTCACATATTGCTGTTCCAGGGGTAGCTGTTTTGCAAAGTAATCTTTAAAAATAGGAAAGTGAGTCCTATGAAAGGCAGCATTATTCTGAAGCCTATTTAAGAAAAGCAAATTTCTTTGCTGGAACTCATACTGCATCATTACCGTGATCAAAAGTCAGAGGCGGCTTTTTGATGACGTTGCAAATGCCTCTGGCAGATGTAAGAGGTTGTAAAAAGGTGAAGTGTTGTTACAAATAGAGTGATTCTTAAGCACTGGAGACTGTCAATGGCCCTCATGTCAAGTGAAGTAAGCCAAGTTACACCAATTAGTGCTAATAATAACATCCTCAGCTGGCATAAAGTTTTTAATGAACGTTGGGATAGCAGTGCCTAACAAGCACTCAGGGACGGATCCTTGCCTTGCAAAGTACTCTGCAGAACACATTTATAACCCTGTGGGCTAAACAGACAAGGCGATAGCAAGCATCAACTCCACAATTATTACTTTTTCCTCTCATGGGCTTACTCTGGAGGTGAAGTGGTATGCAGAAATCAAAGCAAAAGAAGAAAGGGAACATTGGAGAAACAAGCGTGAAGACAATAGGAGATTATTTGTGCAATAGCCAGGTAGCACAAAAAGAGAGAAAACTGAGCGAGAGCTGTTACTTGTTGGCAGGTTCTGGCTTTCTCTGCTTCTGTTGGCAGCTGGCACTGCCTGGCTCTTCCCCCTAGTGTTTCACCACCAGCACCTCATGGTTGAAGGGGAGACTGGTGGATCCAGATCCCTGCCGAGCGCTGTGAAGGTGGGGGGAAGAGAGGTGGCACCCCTCGTGCTGGGCTCACCCTGCTTCCTTTAGAGCAGCTGCAGAAGAGGGACTTCTGGAAGGGTCCTAGTGCTTCTAGGTCCTCTGAAAACAACCTCTGAAAACGAGTACCCTCTGAAAACAAGTACCCTCGTATCATCCAGACTGTGTTTCATTTTAGCACGTGACAAGTGGCCTCGGTACTGGAAGGTAGAAAGCATCTCTCAAAATTAAATAGCCTTCACTTGCGGGGGATGGCTCAACATCTCACTGGACTGAGCTCAATTTTGCTTTAGACCAAGCAAAGCCAGATGAAAGTAGAAGTTAAGCAGATTTTCCCCTCTGGAGTAATCAAACAAAATAGACTGCACGCAGCTCATGCTACAATAGGGCCAGTAAAAACAGAAGTGTCAATCAGCTGTTAAGGTAATATATGAGGAAGCAATCTTCAAAACTGAATTGGGATGCTAATGCCACCATTTCCAGGAATGAAGGGAATAATGGGTTTACTGAATAGTCCTGGACTTCCTGGTAAGCCCTGGAATTCAACCAGATCTTGATTGTCTAACTACATTCCCCATAAAACCATAGAGCGTTAATAAAAAATACAGAAGTAATAAAAATGTTTGTACTGCACCTCACATCTCAAGATTCACAATTCACCATCTAAAATTCTAAAATTTGAATAGTTGTTTCATTCCTCAAAAATGCAGTTTGTTTCATGTCATCATTACCTATTTCAGAATCAAAACTTGTACATTAATTGAAGATTCTTTCTAGCAATTCATATGACTACCAAATCAGGTCTGGTCTGAGATTATTTCAGTACACAAAATTTTGCTGTACCGTTTTGAGTTAGATAGACTTTTATATTTAGTAAATCTGCCTCTGATTGTGCAAGATCCACTAGGTGAATGCAAAGTTATTGTCTTGAGCTGCTGCTAACCAACAGCGTGCAGAGGGCATCCCTGTAGCTGTGTGTGTTGCTCGAAGTCCAACATACAGATTTTAAAATGCCACATATTTCTGTCCATGTCAGGTGTCGAAGCAGCAAACTGGAACTCCAGAGTCTGACACGCATTAAGAGCCTGTATTTTTTTTTTTTTCTTTTTTTTTTTTTTTCTCTGGGCGGCTGCATGTATGAACTGTAATCACAGCTATTTGCTTTGAGAAGAGCAAAAAATAATCTGCTGCTCATTGAATTTCCTCTCATGCCCATGCACTCACGTACTCCAACCTGACAAAGCAGAGTTAACACTCTGTATTTATTAAACAAAAAGATAAGGACAGTGGAACCCATCACAGTGTTTAAATACACCTTGGCGTCTATAAATCTTGTAAAAAAATCAGGAAAAAAATGTAACAGCACTGAATTCAGCTGTTTACACTGAGGCTAAAAAAGGCTCAGCTGGGTATTTCCTGACTACAAGGTCACAGGCAGCGTGGTTTCAGAGGAGGGGAAAAGACCTGGGAGAGTGAGAAGGAAGCATTGTTTAGTTGCAAGACAAGAATATATAGAAAATACATTCTAAGTGGGAAAAAACATATCATTTAAATTAAACTATTAATAACTACCCGATTTATAATTACGAAACCTGTATCCTTCTGTCTTAATTGTCTTCCCATTTTTTGCTGCTGCATTTTTAGCTTTCCTGTCTCTTGTCAGGCCCCAATAGTGTAACGAAACCCAGAGCCCACCTTAGGTTCCAGCCTTTCACTCTGAAGTATCTCATTTAAACTCCTCTACCAAGGAGTACGGTTTTAAGCACATTCACTCAAACCTATGCAAAAGCCTGCCTGGGGTGCTTATTTTGGTTGAAAACAAGTTTATTTTAGTTCAGTCGATATGAGTCAGGTTCATACAGTTTGTCCTGGTCCAGCATAAACTAAAATCACAAAGTACAGCAAAAAAATAGAATTTTAAGTGTTAGGAAAAAAAGTATGCACCTCAATAAGTTTTTTCTCCTGGTTTACAAGACTTTGATTAAATGATACGAAGAAAAGACCTGGGTCTGTGTTATTTGTATAGCTAACCCTTATGTACAGGACATCATATAAACAAGAGCAAAGAGAAAATAAAAAAAACCCCAACCTATAGAAAAACTGTTTGGAGACAGAAACACAGTGTCTCTTGAAGGTAAAAAAACCTGCATGAGTAACAACAATAGGCTATTCCTTTTGCTATTCTTTCCGGTGCTGTAGCATCTTTGAGATGCCCTCAGTGCTTCACAGTGATTAGGGAAATGGGGCACTTTCTTCACTTACCACTTGCAAAGTCTTAGGTACTCCAGAGAAGAAGCTCCACAGTAATACAAATACATAAGAAAAGCATTTATGATCTTACTGAAATACATTATTTAAGCCAAAGAACTTGAAGATCTACATGCATCTTAACATTTTAAAAATTATTCATGGAAAAATGATAAGCCACGTTCCCTTTGTTACAATGATAATTAGCATGGCTGCTCTTGTTCCTGTGAAGGTGCTTTCAGATTCCTTAGCAATTTTATGACGTTGGTTTCTTTCTCTCTCAAAAACCCCAAAAATAATTATCAAGCTTGTAAATAGAATCTTTGCTACTTTCCTATCTAGAGAGATTCCCTGCTTTGCAGTTTACATCCCCTATTCTGAAGTTGTTAGGTGGTGTGGGTCAATATTGCAGAGTATATATTTATCTTTGTGCTTCCCACAAACCGAGGACAGATATTTTATCACATCCATTCCAAATTAGAAGGTTTACCCATTTTCTTTCATGAGACAGAGAGATTACCAAGGACAAAGAATTGCTCAACAAAGTTCTGAACAGCATTGCTACTAAAAGGGAATTTTTTTTGTTTGCTTTTTTAAAGATGAAGTGAGAGAAGTATAACTAGAGATGGAAGATGAAAGCATCTTTCCTGCTTTGGTGATGAAAGGGAGATACAGCTTAGGAAGTTTTCTGGAGAGGAAGAGGCATATTAGAAGAGATAAATACTTCTTTTAAAAAAAAAATAAATAAACACAACCCAAAACATTGCTGTGCTTCGATGTGGAGATCAAAACCTGGCCGGCCATTTAGAAAATAACAGGAGGCAGGGAGCTCCAAGCCTTCTCCATTGAGTTGATTCTTGTACACTTGTGTTAGTGCTGGCGTGTTATTAGTGCTGCTTTGGTGGAATTACTTAATGGAGTAAGGGACATAGTTTTCCAAATTTCACCCCAGCCTGGGATTCTTGCAAACTTCTTTGCACAAACATCAAAGAATGGGATTATCTTGGTCTGCATAGTGGCCATTTAATTCTTGCTGGTTTCATGAGAATCAACACAGGATGAAAACAAATATTTATTTAATCCGCTGATTTACTAAATTGGATTAGGAACATGCCTAAGCTATAGAGTTTTATTTACTGCTGTTAATTAGCAAGGTACTGACATTTTTGCTCAGTGTCTCTCAGACTCCTGGTATGAGAGGGAATCATTTTTCTTTAAAGAAACTTCATTTCAAGCCTTCTATTTGACTGGGAGAACGTTTGCAGCATTCATTTCTGTACCACTTCTTGCTGCTAGTGCCAGTGGGAGGATGGAGAACTCTTCTATTTGCTCTGTTATTGCTCTGTCTCTAGATCCCTTGGCACATCCCCACACCACCGTGCTGCTTGGCCAGCCTTACAAGCACATTTTAGTGAAAGGGTTTCCTATTTTTCAATCCAAGAGACCCCCAGCATCTGTGGAAAGAAAAGCAGTGGCAAATACCAAAGGTCCTCTGAATCTCTTGGTCACACTTTTGGCACCAGCTTTCTAGGGGTCCATACTCCACCTATAAAATTGTAAATTGGATGCTACTGAAGATTAATCTCTGAAGATTTTCCTCAGAGGGTAGGGAGAGAGAGGAAGATGTTTTGGGGGAAATGTGGCTGGAAAATCTCCTCCCAGAATCCACATCTGTCTGCAGCTGGTGTTCCTGCCTTGAACAAGATGCAGACAGCCTCATACGTTTCTCCTAATTAACCGACAGTTTTATGTTTACAAAGACTTTTATGGTAGTACCCAGTCTCTGCCAGATAAGATACATATTGAAACTACAATACAAAAGTGTTTCCTTCTCTGACTTAAGGACCGGATAATGAGTTTGAAGACCTTTGACCCAGTGCTATGAGAACCTGAATGATTCGTTAGATTCCTAGTCGGGGAAAGAGAGCCAAGCCCTTCATATAATCACACAACATTTCAGAAGCCAATGAAATGAGAAATCAGGTTCCATATCTTGTTCCTCCCTCATATTCAACTCCCAGTCAACAGACTGGTATTCAACAGACCATTCCTGCCTCAAAACAGCGTTCACGTTTGGAAACAAAATCAAACATTCTGCTGGCTATACCCACACATGTCTCGTCTCTATTAATGCTCAATGGAAGTAAAGAGATGAGACCAAGTCCCTGTGGATTAGAAACCTTAGAAAAATCCCACCTGAGAGTTACTTGCTCTTCTCAAGATGAAAAATAAGCAATACTGCCACTCTTGTCTTTTCTGTCTCTTTGAAAATCTCAACTTAAAAGTGTGATCTTGCGTGTGTAGCTTTGAGTTCACAGCGTGCTCCTACTCCAAGGCTTTTGGGGTTTACTTCCACTTGATACTCTGCCCCTTTTCTGATGTCTGGTTGCACAAAGTCTATCAAAGGGAGTGCAATTTGATGCCCCTGCTATGCTTTCCTTGTAGGGTTATAGATTAACTGCAGTCCTTCTTTGTTTGAAGCTCTTTTCTCTAGTTCACAAGGTTAAAGAAATTCAATTACATCACTCATGCTCTTAGTCGAGTGTGCAGCAAGTGCTTGTAATTAGAAGTATTTTTCCAAGGGATTTCTAGAAAAACCCTGCTGTAAATTCACTTGGAATTAATTACAAAGCAAAGTGGCTTTTGTGGGACCACACGATTCCATGAGGCCATGTGGTGCCGTGCCTTCATACAACCAGATCATTTCACCACACAAATACAATCTGCATCTTAGGGGTTGGGGTTCCCAATTGAAAATTTTCTAGTATATACATGTGTGCAAACATGGGAAAAACACAATGGAAACGTAAAGAAAAAAAGCAAGAACATTGTAACTTCTTGGGCAACAAGAAATGGCCATTCTCTTGGAAAGGATCTTAGAATCTTCTTGTATACAATTATTTTTGCTCACGTGGGAGACTGCCCCATGCCTGTCTCTATGACTCAGTGGGACTGTGCAGGCACAAGGAACTTCCTCCTCTGCTAGATTCTTCCTGCCTGACTTGGTGCAGTGCTGGGCTTGAGGCAAGCCAGATACAAGACCGAGAAAACAGCTGTGGAAGGTTATGATATTTCCAAACTACCCCAAGATAAAACCCAGCCTTGTTCTATTCACTGTCTTCAGAGCACCTCCATCCAAGAGCTGGGTGCATTTCCCAGACCATGGTGGGAAGGCACATGAAACAAACCAGAGATTTGGTTCTCTGGAAGAAAGAAACAGAAGTTCAATTAAAACAAAGCCATTTCTTTTGGAAGTGTACCATTCTTTCCCTTTCTTTTAAGGGAGTTGCCTGGAGTTAAAGAGGTGACCATCTGGGAAGGAGGCAAGACAGTCATTGCAAGAACTATTTGTTTCATTTCAGTAAAAGGGCCTTTGACATCCCAGCTCTCCACATCTCAGGAGATGGCCCAGCTGTGATGGCTGTGTTGGGCAGCCTGGACTCAGCTTTTCTGTGCTGCCCCTCTGCTGTTTCTTCCTCTCACCAGGGCCTTTCAAGAGAGCAATTAGTTCTCCGAGCAGCTCAGTCTTCTCACCTTCACCATGAAATGACAGACCATGGAAGGGACATACTTCTGAAATAGCAGGCAGCAGTTCTTGCCCAGCTCATCACCAGACTGTGCGTGGCTGAGGAAGCTACAGGAACCAGGGCCCAAGGAAATCAGAGAGTGCTAAAGTTGCTTTTTTTTCCTCAGTCCCCACAAATGTTAGACCACAAGTGAAGACACAAGTTTGATCAGAGGCTGATTATCCTGTAGCAAGCTCAGCACGTTGCTGCTGTTCTCCCAGAGGGACTTTGGAAAGTGAGAACACAAAGGGCCTTTTATATACAGAGCTGGCTCTTCCGCTCTCAGATGCTGCATCGCTTTCAGATGCGTTTATTTGGAGCAATGGTGCAGTCCAGTGGCCAGTTTGGATAGTAACATGGTAATTCTGTACAAGCTCTAATCTACTGCAAAACTAGGAAGCAAACCCAAAGGGAGCTGCATTACCAGTGAGCCTGCAGAGAAGCAGTGATGTCTATCACTGAGTGATCTTAAGAGGTGCACAGAAGATCCAAGTAGTTTCTTGAGAAGAGAGGCTCGGGACCGAGCTGCCCTGAACTCTACTTAAGTAGCAAGAGGAAAATATATGACTGTTTCAAGAGTAAGAGAAAAAAAGCATATTGTTGTATAAATGAGACTGTTTGGTAGTGACTTGGTGCTATACTTGAATATTCCTACAACCTGAACCAAGACCAATGCATCCACTGTGAGCATTTAAAAATGAAGCATTTAAACTGCAGCGTTACCAGCCAAGAACCTAAGGACCACACACAGCACTCCAGGAGTAACTTCTGGAAGACACAAAAAGTAGGATATCAAGTTAGTTATTCAGCATGAGCAAATCATGAAGCTATTCTTGGTGACAGAAAGTTGGATTCGCTTGAATCTGCACAGTAACTGTGTGCGTGGTCCTTCCAGACCTTCAGTCCTTCCAGTCCTTCCCTCCAGACATGCTGACTGGAGGCATCAATGTGCAGTTTCTTCTCCTGCTAAGTGTGGCATCAGTTTTTCTCTCTTTCCTCATTATTTTCTAATTCCAGACTGACAGGGCCAGATCATGAGCTGGGCTGGATGCTTGCAATCTCCAATGACAGAAGACTCCCTGATGCTCCCTGGATGGAGCTTAGTGAAAGTATTCGGATGGATCCATACATTGTGGATGCATCCGTAGTACCTTCTGGGGCTTGCTGCATACAAGGCCAATTTTGAAATATTAGAACTGTTCGTCAATAATCAGTAATCACTTGTTTATAGGAAGTAGAAGAGAAAGGGGAGGCAAGGGGACTGGTGCTGTAGAAGAGAAAGGGGAGGCAAGGGGACTGGTGCTGGCCCAGATGCATTTGGCTGTATCTGCATCTGCATCTGGCACAGTAAAACTCCAAATGCCAACAGGGGTCTTGCCATCCAAATGCTGTTCAGTGCACGAGAGAGTCCTTGGTGTTTGACCCAAGGAAGGGAGAAGCTAATTTTGAAAATATCCAACATCTCAAGCCTGTTTTTCTCAGCAATGGTCATCATATCCCAGAGAGTGCAGCTGTTCAAGGCCAGGTTGGATGGGGCTTTGAGCAACCTGGTCTGGTGGGAGGTGTCCCTGCCCAGGGCAGGGGGGTTGGAACTCCATGATCTCCAAGGTCCCTTCCAATCCAAACCATTCTATGGTTCTATGATTCTATGATCCCCTTCCCCCTTGCTGAGTGCAGCAGAAGCTGGGGAGTTGCAGGAATGTTTGTGCACCAAACCCCTTTCTTCCTCTTCTCAGTCAACATGCCCTAGAAATCCTAGTTTTCTTCAAAAAGCTTTTATCCCCTTGAGTACTGCCAGTTTGCTAGCAGTACAGTGTACTTGACTGCCACCACTCCTCACTCCTGGAGTGGATGACACAAAAAACAGTTAAAAATAATTTTAAAAGCCAATTTTGCCAAAGATTGGGAACATCTGTATGACAAATCAGGATTTAAACTGAACCAGTGAAACTGAAAATATTTCCACCCATATCCTGACAAACTCCTCCCTTCATAAGCCTTACAAAATTCTACAGAGCTCTGCACAATTTTTTCATCAGAATAATTTTTTGTTCCTCCTCTTTCCCCAGAGAGGCTTGAACGAGGTTTAAGAATAGGGACATCACACAGCTGTTGGTGCAGATGTGGGGTGAGATCTTAGCTGCATTTGAAGTCAGTTAAGTTTTGCCATTAACTGGTTGGCATTTTTGTCTGCTCCAGCACCCACACGCTATTCTGCTTCTGATTTTTTGGGTGCAACAATTCCATTTCTATTTTTACCTCTCTGTCATACCATGTAAAGAGATTGCCTGTGGGTACCCCAAGAAGTTACCAGCTTCTCCAACTTCCTGTAGTGTTTTACCATCCCAGGTGATTGCACACCCATCAGGTTTAAGAATGAAGTGGATTAATAATTCACAGAAAATGGAGTCTTTATGAGAGACAGGCACTCCTGTAGAGAACTGGGGAGCACAAGTACCATACCTGTGTTTTAACCTAAGCCTGAGGGTAAGATCCAAACACTTATAAACTAGCAACCTTTACATCTGTATCTGGGAAAAACAGTTCAAGTGATCACGAAAAACAGAACATTATGATCTCAGTTTTCCACAAAACTACTTCAAGTGGGAAGATAAATTTTCCTCTTTAGAAATCAAGCCTAATGCCTTCCAGATTTTTGATTGGAAGAGAGATGGATGAAGCACGAAGCAAAGATATTTGCTCCTGGTGTTACTGAGTATATTCAGGGCAGAACATGGGGAATTTCAGAGGGACCTAAACTATTTAGAGTAATGGGCAATAAGAAGTTTGATGCTGATAAGAACCAAGTAACATGGACTGAAGGAAAAAAACAAACAAGAAATGCTCAAAGCTCATGGAGTATTAAAGAGATAACATCAGCTAAAGAAACAGAGCCCAGTGTCATTGTAAATGGGTCAGCAGAGATTGCTGTTGAGGAGGAAATCCAACTAAGGCATGTAGATAGACAGGGAATCGATCATAAATAAGAATTAATTACCATGCATAGACTTAAATCAGTGGTGCAGCTACATTAAAAGAATGTGATGGCAACAGAGTTAAATACAAAAAAGTTAGGGTTGTACTGCTAATTTACATTCAATCATTCTCCAGTACACTGACTCCTCTCCTCTTGCTATGTGTGCTTTATCATGGGACCTTTAAGGCCAGACAATCCACTCAACAGTTTAGAAAGTAAGAAAGACAGATAAGAGCATTATCCCACCTTCTAAAGGGGTATAGAGCTATTAACTGACTTAGATCTATGCAAAAAGCCCATGGAGGACATGGAATTAAGCTATCCCAGTCTCCAAGTTTCAGTTTGGCAAACTGATCCCAAGACTAATCTTCATCGTAAAAACAAGCTAAGAATTGCCTTTAAGGCAAACTCTGCCCAAACCCACAGTTCAGAGGGCGAGGGTTGATAAAGGCAATGCATTTTGCAATCTAGTTAGAACTCTGCCTTACTTTTTGAGAAAAAAAGAAACCATCCTAAAATTACTAGGAAATAATTACGTCCTGGTAGCAATCTTGGGGTGAAAATGCTTATGCAGACCCACAGTAATAGAAATATAAACTCAGCCCCCCCCCACTACCTCATTTTACAAAGGCAACTAATAACAATAAACTTTTGGCAGGTTTATGAGTGCAGCAGCTCCACACACAGAGTTTTCCCTTCCCTCTCCTCTGGCTTTGGCAGTTCCTCTCTCAGGTAAGGAAATCCTGCTGCAGGCAGGCAGGCAGCCAACTCCCTAATCCAATTATGCACTACAATACCCGAGGGGTGCACCGTTTGTGAAAGAACGGGTTATTTTCATTATTCAGTTACTAATCAAGTTACCTGCCTGAGGAATATTAAAATGCCAGTGTAATTATGACATTATGATAGTAGGTCAAAACGAAATCCTTTCTGCAGATGTCTCCAAAATGTGGCTTCTGAGGGCGATGCACAGGACTAAGCAGCAGCTTTAAGCCAGGTAGGGGATTTTTAATGCCCTAGCCTAATTCTGAGTCTGATAAAACCATCAAGGCCAACAGAGAACACCTGGGAGAGTTCGTGTCCACTTCTTTGTGGCATCCTGGATCTACACAAAATACTTGAACCACTTTCTGGCTTGTCTCCCAATAGCCTTGGGGAGTTCAATCATTTGATATAAGCTCCATCCCTCGGAGATCCCTAATCTGCTGGTAACATCAGAAAACAGGCAGGAGCCTGAATCCTTCAGGCCATATGGAGCGACCTGGAGGCACCTTGGATGCCTCCAGCACCTATTTCCTGGCAGCTCTTCTCCACATCACCCTCCTGAGAGGGATAGGTTGGCGGCTGACCCTCAGCAGCCCATCATCAGGAGGTCTGTGGTTTTCTGAGGCCTGCTGCCAGTTAAGACAAATAAACCACCTCAAAAGGCTCTAACCCAGCTTGGATTTTAGAGTACACAGTGGCACAGCTGTTTTCTTGGCACCTTTCACCCACATCATCTTGAGATGTTGGTCTGCTCTTCCAGCCCCCAGCACCATCTTCACCCTTTGCAGAGGAAGAGGAGTCTAGGAACTTGCAAACCACCGAGCACAGCAGTCTGCTGCTGTCGCTACCACACCATGGGAAGAAAAAGGGATGTTAGAAGGCTCTTTGAAGGAAAAATATATTTATTCCCCTTTCAGAAGTGTATTTTTTCCTCTGTGGAAAGGTGCAAACAAATCTTCAATGGTAAACCAAGCATTTTATTCTCCTGGAGAGCATGGTGGCAAGGATTTATGTATTATTAAAATGCCTGTGTGTTATTTGCAGCACTGCCAGCTTGATAGATATCTGGGTTTCTGTTGTCCCATTCCCCTCAAAATTCTGGTACTTAGAGAAGAGTTCTGGATGGCAGTCACACCTCTGTAAACCAGAGCTC